>KB445802.1:1131072-1145020 GCA_000320605.2 Gelatoporia subvermispora B
TCCTAGCGCATCTAAGGAGATCTCCAGCTTCGCATTTTCAGCGGTAGATTTCAACTCGAGGAGCGTCGGCTTACGCCAACAACTACCTTGCTTGTCGCTGAGACTATGTCCTGGATAATTAGAGATCAGTCTGCATAAGATGATTGATGCATGACTGTAGATAATTCACAAAAATATATATGTAGGCGGATTTCCACATCTGGAGCCTGAGATATACCTTGACGACCGAGTAAAAGGTCTCGTCGTTGTACACTGCCAACCGTGCAAAGAAATTGTACATTTGATGCCTTTTACCTGCTGACAACAATGGCACGAGATCATTCACCAATAATCTGAGAAGAGCATTTCATAGAATGCTTCGTTCACTAGGACTTACTACGTACAAGCGCCTTAGTACATGAACAAGTGCTAACTCGCATCCTGGATGCTTTTGCTACTTCTATTTCTAGGTAAGGTATCTCTTCCGAGTTTGATCACGTCCGGAAAATATTCAGCAGCGAAAAAAGAACGGAAAGTACGACAATCGTCCGAAGCATTCAGTAGACGCTGTTTGTCTGTGTTGACGATATGAGATAGAGCGCTTACGAATTATGGGGGTGCACAACAACCTTGACAAGCAAGGTAACTTAGTCACGCGCCATTAGGTGAAGTGCACCAGCGGCTTACCAGAAACGTCTCAAGTGGCAGCGAATCTGATCTGAAGGGTCACCTCGGACAGCGTCTCTGACGCATCGAGGACCACGGTCTTTGAACTGCTCCAGTCGTCCCGTGAGAAATGATACTGGAACATCCTCCCCATCGCGGCAGTCCGGAATGTCCCGGGAAGTCCATGCAATACGTCGGTTTCCAGCCGTGCAAGCTTGCATTTGATGACCGCACAACAGACGGGTTGTAAACCACCGCTCACTACCTCCAATTCGGACCAGACTGACGACGATATTTGTGTGGTCACGTTGCACGCGCGAATGACATCCGGATCGTTCTCAAGCCATGCCATATACACTTTGTCCCTTGCGCGCAGATGCCTGAGGCGGGGAACCAGGCGTGCCAGAAGACTATGTTCAAGTCGGCATCCATATCGAGATATTGGACACAAGGAATCTGTATGGACGTAGGGGTGGGGTCTCGAACTTTCGCACTGCAAGTTTGTGCAAGGCAGAGGATTGGTCCTGGAGCAGATTTGCGGATGCGGTATCCAGAGTGGAAATGCTGAGGTGAAGTGCGTCCAGCGGACGAATATGTCATACGATGTCCGCGCTGTCCAACGCGTCATCTCCTCCTCACACGTACTACTCGTACACTCAGCAATATACGCAGGGCACGGGATAGCTCCAGATAGAGTTTCAGAACATACGGGTTTGGTATGATTTCTAGCTCTTCGAGCCAACTAGCGTTGTATAGGACTTGGATAAGACGTTTCATGGCCTCTGCCGGTGAATTGGCAGCCATTAACACGCCGCCGCCTCTCCGTGAAGAGTCGTAGTGCAGTATCTCGGTCCTGATCTGCTTTAGACACCGAGTCCCATGGGAGAGATCACGGTGCATAAAACTGCAGAACGACATTGACCGGAAGTATCCGCCAATGTCAACTGGGTAACGAGCAAGTAGGGTACCCGTGGAGTACAAGGCATGGCACGTCATCATCAGCGCGAGTAGACCTTTGCGATCTAGAAGCCGCATGAGGTGGCGGAGATTGTCACTGTTGAAGATGACTGGAGAGGGAGGTCTAATCCAGCTAGTGACCTGAGCATATGGATAGAATAAGATACGTATGAAGGAAGTGCACACACTGATCACGTCCGCTGTCTGTTCCCATGTTCTCTCTTGTTCAATCTACGCTCTCTTGTTTGTCATGAGCCTGTGTGTTGAAGTCGAAGGGAATTGTGCACTCAGCAATGGTACTCTTTCACGATCATCGTGGCACTGGAGTGATGACATGGTAGATTTGCGCAGCCATGATTAGCTCGTCTTCGGTTGGTGATGGACGAAAGATCATACGCACTTGAAAGTCGCATGCTCTCAGGGCACTGGCATCGGCAAGCGCTAAGACAGACGGAATGGTCTTGAGTCGGACTGACGGAACACAATATAAAGTGCGTGCTAAAGAAGTCCATGCTTGGTATTGCGTTGATGAGGGTATGGTACATGTTCTCTTGTTGCCTCTCTTCTCTAGTTGGCCCTCTCCTCGTCCTGGATCTCTCTGAGCGCGTGAAAGACGGTGTATACGCCTTCTTTGACGCGCTCTACGTCCTCCGTTCGCACGCGGGCAAGGAGCGCGGAGACCTTGTCGGGGTGCCAGCGGAGGAGAGACGCGCGTATGCGGTCGCGGCGCGAGACAGTGTTCCCGCGAATCGTGAGCGGCTCGAGTAGGAAGTCCGCAATCCGTACGCGCGTGAGGTCAGACACGTCTGCAGGCGGAGGGTCGACGGGCCACGGGATGTCCGCGAAGCACATCCCCTCGTCCTCCCGCCCATCTTCAACCTCAACACCAGCCTCGCACTCAGCACTCCGACTCTGTCCCTTCGCGTTCGTGTGCGCAGTTGCACGCCACCTCAAATCGTATGTGTCCCAGCGCGCCCGGAGACGGTCCTCCTTGTCCTTCAGCTCGATCTCGCGCCGCAGGGCAGCAGTGCGCACGGGGTCGCGTCGTCCAAGTTCGTCGCGTAGGGCGCCGCCCGTCCGAACCCATTCGATTTCGCTGCGGAGTGCTTCTGCGCGTTCACGCTCGCGGCGTGTGGCGCGTGCTGCAGCCTCGCGTTCGACTCGGGAGGCCCAGGCGGCGTCTTTCGCGCGTCGTTCTTCGTCTGTAGCGTTTTTCTGGTCTTTAGATGTGGGAGAGGATGCAGTGGACGGCCCAGGTTGCGAGGTGGACGTGCGGTGGTGGACGTTGAAAGCAAAGGTGGCAGAGCCATCCGCGTTGATGACGGGCGGGAAGGCGAAGTAACCTTTTACCCAGAGCACAGATGGTTGGGCGTTGGGACGTGCATTATCGGCGGTGCTTCGGTGTGTCATGTAGATAATGGGTTGAGCAAGGTCGCAGTACTTCGAATTCAAGGTTGCGCTCGCGGTCGAGCTCAACAGTAGCGGCGGTGGCGGCCCATTGCCATTTTAGGAACATCACTGAGACCGCTGACACCGCCTGGCGACATGCCGCACCAATGTCACCCCTCCATGTCCAAGACATTCACTGCGTTCAAGGGGTGCCCAGTTGCCAGGCGTCTAAGTTCATTTGAGGCGCGCACGCACGCTTAGCGCTGAGCCCGTCACAGGCAGCTCATACGCCCTCTGAGCTCGATACGAGTAGCAATACAACGTGTACATAGTCGCAGATACTGCTATCAGCAATAACCATAGTCCATCTGCCCTCGCCCGTACTGTCCGGCTGCTCCTAGTCCGCTCGGAATATCTCGCTCAGTTCACCATCGGCATGGCTCTCTTAGACCTACCTAGACTACCGACAGCATACGCCTTACCACTCGAACCTGCTGCTCCTAGTCACAGCTGCTGCTACCCGTACCACTCGCAGCTGAGCCCTACATTTGGGTGAGCCGGCCCGCAAGACCTATGCGGGAGCTGTATGACGCACGTAGGCCGCATGTCCTAATTAGGCGCGACTGCACCCCCCAAAGGCAAGTCTCCGCAACATCTAGTCGCAAGGCGGTACTTCGTCGTTTCTCCATGCACCTCTCCTCGACGCACCTCCTCCTCAACCATCACCATTCTCCAAATCATGCCTCAGACCAACACCAGCTCCAAATACCAGAACCGGGTCAGTACTTCTCACCCCGTCAAACCTAATACACGAGAATAGCTCAGATGTCTCACACACCTTACCACATCCAGTATGAATATCAAAAGAAGCTCGTAGCTTGTCCCTGCACTCAGTGCAATGGCGCACTCGTTCCAGCATACACCGTCCGAAATCATAGCCGCAAGCACGTTAAAACCACCCCACCTGAAGAAGGCGAAACCATCACCTTCGCAGAACTCTTGCGCCGTCGCAAGAAAGACAACAATGCGCTCTCACAGCAACACACGGACACGCCAGAGAACGCCGCATCTGTTCATCAAGAAGTTCTCCCCACATGCCATCCTGCTGGGAGCCATGTCATCCAGACGGCGCCACTGCCGGCCGCACAGATGCTCCACGATGATCCCAGCTCGCTGGCAAGTTCTCCCTCCTATTCCACGACTATATGCGCTCATAACTCTAGCAGATCATTCCTGAGTCGGATATCTCATCAGAACCAGGTCCCCCCTTTGATCACGGCCCTCTGCAGCCAACCTACTCCCAACCCGTTGAAGATATCATCAGCCCACTCGTTGATGACACAACGTCATTCCCAGGACCACACGTTTCCATTCAAGAGCCCTGTTCAGGACCGTCTCGTCTCCTAGATGAGCCCGAGGATCATCCCACTCTGCCTGCTCCAGATGCCCCTGACCAGCAAGACCCTCTCGCACATCTTAACGACATTGATCCCCCATTGTGTAAGTACCATCTTCGAGTTATCATAGAGACCCTCTCACATCTGATATACCACTATACTTAGTGCCTCACAATGCCATAGTGCCCCCAGACCCTCAGGATAACCCGGAACCTCATCCTGATCCTTCGCAACCTGACCGCGAACCTTCATCTGGTATGTTTTTTCCATCCAGTAATATCCCTCGCATCGCTCATTCCATCTCTTCTGTAGTACATCGTCCCGCAACGTCCATCATTGCGGAAGCAACCTCCACAGCATGCTGGAGCATTATCATGCTTATGGCTGCATGGCTACATCACAAGTATAGCACTCCATGGCGAGCCATCGCCATGATGCTCCAGATTCTCCGTCTCATTCTTATCTCTCTGCATGTCATTAGTCCCTCAGACGACGCCCCATGTACCCTCTCGACCACATTCAAGCGACTTGGGCTTCACGATCGGCTCGAAATCCGAGCAATGTGCCCTGCCTGTCGTCGAGTCTATCCTGTCAACCTTCAGCTTACCTCTATGTGCACTCACTGCGGGCTACCACTCTTCAAGGCTCTCAATGGCGACGGCTTGCTCTTATCATCCTCGGCACATGGTACTCAGCGCTCTCCTGTGCCCATTCTCCAAACCCCTTTCATTCGACCCTCCAAGCTTATTGCGGATGTCATCAACAGCACGTCCACCATGGAGTCTGACCTCGACAGATGGCGCACGCACGCAACCACTCCCGGCATACTTGAACGCATTCAAGATGGCAATGTATGGCGCACGCTTCCTGGACCTGATGGCGACCCCTTCTTCGACAACACACCCAATCGACCACATCAAGATGAGCTTCGCATAGGGGTGATCATCGGATTTGACGGGTACGCTCTCTTGCCGTCTTCGTATCATCCATCTGATTGTCTTTTAGGTTTGGCTTCAAGCGCAGTGCATACGCCGGCAAACATAGCACAGGAGTATTATCAATGTCCATTGCAAATCTCGACACCAATCTTAGGTAACTTCGCAGTTCACTGGCAGATGCAGTACTCACTTCTAACCTTCTTTCCTTCGCAGATATCGTGTTGAGAATCTCATTCTCTGCGGTCTCACACCTGGACCACATGAGCTTACAGCCGAAGAGCTCCAACATCTCATGGACGAGTTTGTGTCTGACCTACTTGATCTCTATCGCAATGGTATAACCGTCAAGACGCTCTTGCACCCTGATGGTTTGCATTCCGCACTCATGCAGTATTTTAGCATTGCTCATACACTTGCAGGACGTCTCGTTAGAGTCGTTATTGTGTGCCAGTCCTGTGATCACCCTGCCCTCTGCCGGATGAGCGGCTTTGCGGATCACAGTTGTAACACATGTTTCTGCACCCAATGCCACATCCCTCGCGCCAAACTATCTACACAAGATGGCCTGTCTATTGGTGGTAAGCTCCTTTATCTGCTTTACCCGGGCTATCATCGCTTACCATCTAAATCTTTGCAGCCTTCCCTCCGCGATCAGGAGAGGCACATCGCAACCACGCTGAAGCATATCAGCAACTCAGCACCTCATCTGAACGTGATGAGTTCTTCCAGGCACACGCAGCAAGATATTACGCCATGTCTCGGCTGCCCTACTTCGACGCTGTTCGCATGTCTGTAATAGACCCAATGCACAATATACTCCTTGGTACGTTTTTTTCCGTGTCCGCATCGACTCATGCTCACAAGAAGGCTCAGGTGTAATCAAAACTCAGTGGTATGATACCTGGATTGTCACTCGCACGCTGCGGGAACGCACATCCACAAAGAAAGTTCCTCGTGAACTTGATCAGGTTCACGACTACCTCGCACAAGTTTGTTCTCTTGCTCACTTTGCTCACGAGCTAATCTAACAGTCACATTTAGTTTGAAATGCCTGCTTGGGTCGGACGACTACCACGGGATGTTGGATATCCAGCGGGAGGTTCTCTCACTTCCGATGAGTGGAAAGCCATGGCACTTGTATACCTACCACTAATCGTAAGTTTACATTTTATTCTCCACTTTCCCGACTCCTCCTGAATGGATACATAGATTCCTCTCGTGTGGGAGGACTCATGCAAGGCAGCCGATCAGGAATACCAGAAACGGCTTGCCTCCTGGCACAAATCTGAGGAAAAGCGACAACACCGCATAGCAAAAGGCAAGCATCGTGCGGATGGTAAGCCCGAACCTCCAGAGCCCAAGCCGCAACTACGTATGCATCCTCAAGACGCCGACAACTTCCTGTCACTCGCGGCGGCCCTCAAGATTCTGCTAGCACGCTCTATCGACGTACGTGAGCTTCCTCGCGCTCGTGAGTTGCTACAGGACTACTTGGATGGTTTCTTCAAGGTGTGTAGCCTCTGCATTTGTTCTTCAACATGTCTAGCTGAAACCCTTCCTGGTAGCTTCATCCGTCCCATATCAAGCCCAATTTTCATTTTATCACGCATATATTCACTCAAATAGAGGATTTCGGGCCTGTATATGGCTTCTGGACGTTCTTATTTGAACGACTCAACAAGATCCTCAAGAACTACGCTGTCAATAACCACGACGGAGGTGAACTCGAAGTGACGTTCATGCGTGAATTTGATCGCGAACGTCGGCTGCGGTGCATGGTATGACACGATTTTGTTTATAATCAAATTGATCTGCATTGCCTGTAGGTAAATGAGCTGGCATCTTTACCAGCGAAGGCAACACCAGAGCAGCACCTTGTTGCAGAAGCTGCATGTATTATGGCTTCCTCAGGAGCAGATTCCCGCGGGACGGTTGCATCTCTCGCTCAGGAGAGCGCAGAATTTGCAGATCAAAGTAAGTTCTCAAGAACTTCATCGCAATGTATATGCTGCTCACAAGTGTACAAGTGAGTGTGCGTTGGGCATTTGGCCCGGGTGCTCGTGTAGCCATGAACATATTACAACAAGCTCAATGGCTCGCCTACTATCAAGCACGATTCCCAGATGCCGGGATCATTTCGACATTTAAAGACGACCTTGAGCCGGGCGAAACCTTTCTGAATACTCAAGTCACAAGTCATCAGTACATGATTCTGGATGGCCGACGGATCGCGACCTCAGATTTCAGCGGGAAAGCGCCAAATTCGATTGTACAGATCAACCTGGCCGGCGCACGATATGTGGGTGAGATCTCACATATTTTCACCCATCAACAAGCTGGGCGAGAAGCACGTCTGCCTAACGAGCACGTCTTGTGTGTACGTTGGTTCTCGCGTCTGAAGAGTGTTGATACAAGCGTGTGGGACCCATAGTAAGTGCGCTGAATTCCTAGTTGGTAATTCAATATGTTAACCAGTGGCTGCGAGTCCGGAGCTAGAAATTATGTTCTGGAAATACAGAACATACCTTGATCCATCGCAAGAAGGTCCACCGGCGCTGATACCCGTAAGCAGTGTACTCTCGCAGGCATGTCGATGTACATTGCAAAGGTATCCTCAGCAAGATGACGAGGAAGAGAGTGACATGAACACACAGCAGCTGCCAAAGATTTGGGCAACTGTCGGCCTGACTAGGGTGAGTTTATGCCGTCTTCTGTTGTGGCTATGTATTGGTATTGATATGCTTGATAGGACGCCATCGTGTTGTAGTGCGATGCGATCACGCTGGTGATTGAAGATTAAATAGAATGTATTGTAAGTGTATCTGAACTCGTGGCAATCTACATTTAATGGTGGGTATCTATAGTACAGTGTATACGACTTTACTCTTCGGGACCATCTTCGTTCTCGGAGGATTCGGGTGTTGCAAGGTCGAGATCATAGTTTGAGACGGCACTATCGGATGAATACTCCTCATCGAATCCATCGGGATTGTTGCTCTTAAGTTGCGGCATATCGTCAGGTGTGTATTTTGATGCGTATTTCTCAATCCAGTGACGGCTAAGCATCACGGGGTATAAAGCGGTGCGGGTAGGAGGTGGTGCGATGTAAGGTCTGGTGAAGTTGACTCGGGGATGCGATGGCATCTGGCGACGTTTGCAAGCCTTTTGAAGGCGTAGCACGTCGAGACGGTCAACAACTTTGTTGAACTATACGAGTCAGGTAAGCTTCATTTATAACAAGAAGCTATAGTAACTTACTCGTGTTGATCGCCATCTCGGACGACGGACTTCAAGAACGACAGCTTTGTTGTCTTCTCCATCAGCAGTACGAGATGGGAGGCCGGCCTGGCGAAGGGCGGCATTACGACGTTTGGTACGTATATCAGAGTCAACATGCTGCCAATCGCTCAGCTCATCAGTCATCCAGTCAGTTTCCAGGAACGGAGTGGGGTCTTCATTGTACTTGGCCTTGTACTCTGCAACAACATCAAGACGAGCAGTTTTGAGCTACAGGTAATGATCAGCATAATAAGACTGGACATTCAGCGAATTTACCTGGTGTTGACGTCCCACACGACGATTATTAGAATGAGATTGGAGGCGGCGTTTGCCTTTGGTCTCGGGTTTGTGATGCGTCTGGTAAGCACACACAATAGAGCGAATCACCGTCTTGGCAAAATGCTGACAGTCTAGCTCGGTAAACTTGACATTGCGATATTTTAATTTACAGGTCTCATGGGTCTGATAGGATCATGAGAGAAGTAAAAGATAATATTACTCTGAAGGTACGCACAGGATTTTGCGAGCAAAAGACTAGCTGAGCAGCGCGCTTGACAACTTTCAGGTTTGGATTGCGATTGACTGGGATGTCAAGATCCAGTCGCCAATAGGGTGGCAAAGGATGATCTGGATGTGGCGGATGGTTGGGAACAATCGTGTCTGTGGTGGCCTTCCGGAGAGGGAAGTAGTTTTTGTGATAGCCGGTAAGCTGATAGACTTCGTCTCGGACCATGTGCTGACTATATGCGTATCAAAATGTATACAGATGCCAAGAAAAACTTACGTGGAGCTCTTCTCGGGTATGTAGCTGAGCCGGGCTCAGGTCTTCCTTGCGTTTCTGACTTAGTATGTACTTATCGGCTTGTTTGTTTCGACAGCGATCGCGGCGGCGCTTCTTGCGGGTCTGATGAGCCGTGTCTTCATCGTCATCATCCGCAGCGTAATCATCATCATCAGGTGAGCCTTTCTTGCGCTTGAGATCTTCCAGTTCATTCCTAAGGTCGCGAAGCTCAGCTTGAAGCTCCAGGTTAGGTTGAATGGCCGGCGGAGCCGGTTGAATGAGTGATGCAACACTTTGGTATGCAGCAAACTGGGCAAGGTCCATGGGCTGTTGGCCCGGGCAGGATTCGGTGAGCGCTTTACAATACTCTTCATACTGTTTCTGAAGCTCAAGAAGCTGTAGAACATTGGCATTTGGTGCAGGGTTATAGGCCGGCGGGGCTGGGGGATCATTCGGGCCTCCAGTTACAGACTGCGACCCCAGAAGACCAGGAACATGGGCAAAATTATTGAGAGAGGTTTGTAAAGGCATGGCAATAAAAATAACAGGATTTATGCGTAGAATCGAGCGAGAAAAAGCGAGGGAGGGCGGGCAGGGGGTCCGCGACGCGATGGTGGCTGGTGCGACGCGTCCTGATTTATGTCACGTGGCGCGAGGATGTGCATGCAACTACATGGGACTGGTTTAGAATCGTCAATGCAGTGATGGTTCTGTAGGTGGAAATATATTCTGTAGAACGCGTAACAACTAGTATTTACTGGTACATTGAGATTGTTGTAGGTAGACTCCGTGCTAAATGTGACATGTATGCGGCATCTAGATGGGGAGGCGCCGGGTATTCGCACAGACGACTAGGCGCAGTTGAGTGGCTGAGTGGAGCACAGAGAGTATGCTTGTAGCCAGTTCAGACGCACAGCTGCTAGGTACAAATTTATTACATAGCGTAACATTGTGCTAGAGTGTACAATACAGTTGTACTAGGTGCGTCTCTTCAGATTAGTAACGTGCGGTGCCCCGAGGGCTATACTACTGAGCAGCACGGGCGCCTAGAGGAGCACAGGACGCGCAGCAGGACCTAGTCGCCACGTGTACTGGGCATCCCTTGGACGCAGTGATTATTCCAACTAGCTGTCTTGCTCGCGTCAAGGCCACGTTGGATAGACATACTCCCGGTTTTTTCTTGAACTGCCTCTTGCATAGGATACATAATTCGATGCTTCTAATTCTAGGTGATTCAAATTCACCACTGTTGCCGTATGAACGCAGTTTAGAGGCACTGTAGTGGGTCGAATTGAACTGTAGCATCGAAGGTGTGCATTTGTGCGATTTCTCCGTCTGGACTCGTGCGCTGAATTTTCAGACGAGCTGATATGAGCGTCGGCTTGTGCCAGTGTATGCTGGCGCTGGTACTGTTTGAGTACATTGCAACGCTGGAACACGCGCTTCGCTGTTCTTCGTGATATACGGTCTTGTTGCAAGTTTTTCCAACTATGGTACTACAACCCAGACCTTGCTCTTACTTGTCTGCGATTCACCTCATATCTGCGACATTCATAGTGACGGTTCCTAGCTTTGCATCAGTGTCATGGATACACACAGGAGTGCTCAAGCCGGGTGCGTCCGCTTCGATCGCAAAAGCGTTTCATAAGTTCAGTTTACCTCGTACACTGAGCTAGACCCCTGCTTGAGCCGTCACTAGGCCTTGACATTTTCTGCTATGTCATGTGGTTCCTGAATTGCTACGTGCTGGCGGCAATGTTGACCTGCCCGGTGCTTTATTCTTCCGGGTGTGCAACTCTTACGCTCCCCCAGTCGACGCTCGACATACCACAGTGTATCTAAGTTCTGCTACTTCAAGCTTCAAGCCCCAGCGGAGCTTCATACTCCCCCAGTGCCTCGCGATACAAATCGTATAGTATCTGCACACTCTTCCCGAGAAAATTGTGACGTTCCGCTGGGAAGTTGAGTGGTCTGATGATAAGCAAGTGTTAGTGCCAATGGGCGAGAAATACACCTTTGGGGATAAGGAGTTTGTGTTTGCGGTAGTTCAGTTGCAGCGGATACGCATGAACAAACAGTCATATAGCGCGAACACGCAAACATGCACCAATGTCACATACACATCTGGATCTCAGCTTCATTCTGTGGGTCACTTCATATCGTACTTTGTAAAGATATGTGCGATTTTTGACAAGATCCACTATGCTTCCTGTTTTACTTCTGCGGTCTTAGGCTGTCGGAAGAATATTAGATCATTAGTAGCCTTTCCGGCATTTCCCGTGGGTTATGGCCTGGTTTCATGCTTATCCCACGTTGCTACATCTCTCTATAATTGTAGATCATGTACCAACCTGCTCCTCATTACAGCTGTACTCCTTCTCAAACCCTCGCACAATCTGGGGCCATGTGCGCTTCTGATGAAGTATAGGATGTCGGGTGAGCGTGGAGTTCGCGAGTGTTCAATACGCCACAATCTCATTAGAGACACAAGTGCAAAATCTGTCTCGGAAAACCGACTGAACCTCGATATACTTTGTTACCTGATGGGGTTCCTGGATAGACGAGATGGTACGGCCCTCATGGGAACGTCGCGCGACGTACACTCTGCAGGGCTCGCGATCCTTCTCATGTCCGTCGACATCCAAGCATGCGGGCTGGATCAGATGTGGTCGTTCTGCGAGTTCATGCATCGCGACCTTGCGGTCCGATCCTCATACATCAGAAGGATATCCGTTAACGTGACATTGGCCAACTTTTGGGACCCCCCCATGGTTCCGGCACGATGATCTCGGGACTCAGCCGTGCGAGATCCCTCCACGCACAATGAAGCTGTTAATTGAAATCCTCAGCCATGCGCAACAGCTGGAAGAACTGAGGATGACATTGAATGTCCTCACATTGAAGGAGTACCCACAGCTTCTCTCCTTCATCGAATCACTCGATAACTTCAAGGCGTTGATACTGGTCTTCCATGGCGCGCCTCTAGCGCTTTCGCAGTCCATAACACGCATGCGGCCCCTACGGAAGCTTCACATCGTACATATTAACAAATCCGTGTTCGATCCTGCAAGCCTGTCGGACGCACAATACAGAAGTCTCGAGGAACTGAGATTCTCCGTATCATTCCGAACGCTCCGTCATTGCAGGGAGTTCCCACGGGTGCGGCATCTCCATCTCAAAACCAATTCGACTGAGCTCAGCATACGCGTACTCGCTTGCATGTTCCCCAATGTCACGAACCTACACTTAGACGAGTTGGACGGGAGAGATCTCTTCCACCCGAGTGCTGCTCGCGCAAAGAACCAACAGTTGCAGACAGCACGTACTTGGATGCAGCAACTGGAGGCCGTCAGCGGGTGCTTGTGGCCGCTCTTTGTCGCAGGGCTCATGTGCAAGCTCAAATATCTGGAAATCGACGTGTACCCATACGAGACGGAACGGGTACGGACCGTGTTGTCAGATGCACGTCCAAGTCAATTACATCTTGAGATATCCTGTTGGATGCTCGAAGAGATGGGAGGTCTTTGCGGAGCTATTCTCCAGTTTGTCGAGACAGACAACCTATTTAGTCTTGACTCTCAGTACAACGGTCGAGGAGACGTCGACCCGCAGGCATTGGTGCGCCATAAAAGATCAGTCTGTTCGATGAAAGCGGCTCACTTCAGGTATTTTTACCTAGGAGAAGATTCGTCGAGCGTGTTCACTTTTGCGAGTGAAGACCCTAGAGATCCGGCTCGGGGCACGAGACCCACGTGGCAACGGCCCCGCTATATCCTAGGAAGGATATTGTGCAAATTAGATACGCGTGCTCTCGCGATGCAGTTCGCTGTGGCCGCTCGGAAACTGCAGAGACTGGTGCTGGGCGAGCACATGTGTCCAAAATCTCAGTGCTCGAACATTACACGAGACGATGAAGGCCATGTATCGATGACGCAGGTGCTGAGGCCCAGTCAATATCGACATAAGGTAGATCGAGTCAGATATAGTAAAATCTAGCTACATTCCCACGCACCTAGGCAAATCGAGTAAAAACTAGTTAGAACGTGCGAGACTCCCACGGCGTGATCCATGCACGCGTGTGCTCGGGCGCTTGCCTCGACATGACGCGCGTCATGCACACTGTGCAGCGCCAAACAGCGCACTGCACAGCGCACCATGCACAGGGCACAGTGCACCATGCACAGGGCACAGTGCACAGTGCACAGTGCACCATGCACAGTGCACAGTGTAGCGCGACTGTGCCGCGCCGCGCCGCGCCTCGCCTCGCTGTCCGATCTTGCTGCCATTTTGTACGTAGTACCTCACACATGTCTTCCCCACCTGCAATACCTCCACCCAGAGAGGTCGTTTACGAGTGCAATTGCACTCGCATATGTCGAGGTAGCAAACGGCGTGTGCCTAGAACTACATATTATCGGCACAGACCCTTCAGAGAAGAAGATGAACAAAATCGCCAAGCCGCGTGGAGTGAAGCACACAATGTCTCTCCTGCAGAGTCCGAGCCAAAGCACAAAAGCAAGGTGAGTATATGCGCACAAATTACTCGCTCAAGCTTTTGTCAG
>KB445803.1:0-26532 GCA_000320605.2 Gelatoporia subvermispora B
ACCCTAACCCTAACCCTAACCCTAACCCTAACCCTAACCCTAACCCTAACCCTAACCCTAACCCTAACCCTAACCCTAACCCCTAACCCTAACCTAACCCTAACCTAACCCTAACCCTAAGACGCGGCAATGAGTACGCCGGGGTGCACTCGGAAGCCGGTATCTTCTGCGACGGGTTTGATGCTCCCGTCGTCGAAGCCAAGGTCATTCATGAGCAGGGCGCTGCAGAGACCGGACAAAAACACACTCAGCGTGCTCTTACTTCGTACGATGGCCAGTATCAAGGTAGCGGAGCAAGTGGCATTACTGGCTTGGGCCATTCTGTGCTGAAATTCTGCAACGAACCCTCAGAGACAACGAAGATAGCCTGAGTCGTAATCCAGGTTCTGGAGCCGTTCAATGATGATTTCCCGTTCGTGATGAGGTGAGAACAGCCAACCGAAGAGACTCTGTCGTCCAGCGATGCAATGTCGTCCTGGTTGATGTCATGCGAGGACGACGTGCCTCTGTTGAACGAAAAACCTTCGACTGTTCCGGTATCTTATCCGATGGAGCAGCGAGACCGTGAGCGGTGTTTTCAGAAGAGTACTCGTATGCAATGTTCATGCCAAGAGTGTATCGAGTGGATTCTCGATTCTACGCAGCAGTGCATCGCGGTCCAAAGCGCCGCTGATGGCGGAGGCTAATGACCAAAGCGCGCGCCTAGCGGAGAGAGTTGGCGATGCGGAAAGTGTTTGGGCTGGGTCTATGGAGCGAGCCACCATGCGCACCATTAGTCTAGTTGCCCGACCGGCCGATGTGATGGACTCAATCACTCTCCTCCCTCATGCCAGGTCTGAAGAACCCCGCCCAGCTCTCCAGCATGCTCGGAGCCATCCACGAAGTCGTCCACAAGACTAAAGCTGAAGTCAAGGATTTCACCTCGGTCGCAAAGTCTTTCGCCCAGGAGAAGAAGCTCGACGGCAAGTACCTCGACCTCACCATCCAGTTTATCGGCGCGTCCGGCCTCCCCAAACTCGACGTCGTCGGCAGCGCGGACCCCTACTTTGTTGCAAAGATAGACGATCAAGTATCCTTCATGTGAGCCTTCCGAAGCGCTCATTTGGGCAAAAACCTCATGTCCGCAGATCCACCGTCAAACCCAATACCCTATCACCCGTATGGAACGAAGTATGGAAGGTCAAGAACGTGCCTGACATCGCCAACTTGGCCGTGGAGGTCCTCGACAAGGACAACGGGGCCGTTACCGACGACTATGTCGGCAAACTGTCTACGACCGTGTCGCCAGGGGCGAAGGAGCTAGCTATTGAGGGGCCACCATTGCGGAGGGACAGAGGGACTTTCTGGCTCAAGGTGCGTCCTCACTTCTGATCTCTTGGACGATCACTCATCCTAGTGTAGATTGATGCTTCTCCTGCCGCAGACGGGGACGCGGATCAGTTCCCGTATTTGTTCGACGGCCCCGTCCGCTACACCCGCCACTTCTCGCCAACTATTGGCCGGCTCACGAACCTCGACAACGCTCGTTTGTACTCGACGTGGAAGATGTATCTCAAGGCTGTCCGTCGGTTCTTTGGCGACACCGTACAGCCCTGGAGTCGCGACTACAAGGCTGCGCGGACCATTTTCCAAGGCCCCGCATCCATCGCTGTGCGGTCGACGATTCAAGCCGGTCACCGTATGCTATACCAGCGCACCTCAACGAACGGGTTCGGCGTGATCAACGGGCCGGACGACGTGCTGCAGCTACTGCACGGCGGCACGGAGGACCCTGCGAGCCGCGGGCAGTACGCACACCGCGTGAAGCCCGCCGTATACACCTACATCATCGCAGTGGAGGACGACTCGTTCCGGTTCTCCGAGACGGGCGCGGCGTTCTTCGTCGACTTCGCTTCAAAGCACGCGCTGCACTCGAACTGCGCCGAGGCGGTGCGCTACTCGGGCGAGTTCCACCCGCGCCCCGCGGGCGGATGGGAGAGCTTTGTCGACGAGACACCCGACGAGCAGGTGCGGTGGGAGCTCGTAATCGACAACAACTCGGGCACGTATGCGCCCGACCCGGGCATGCTCCAAGCGCTGCGTGCGCTGCTCGAGTTCAACTTCCCCGGCTTCAAGATCGTTGCGCTTGACCATGGGGACCCGGAGCTGAAGCAGAGCAGGGAGGCGTGCCGCGCGTACGCGCTGTCGAAACGCGGGGTGAGCCAGGACGAGCTCCAGCCTCATGCGAAAGAGGGCGAAGAGACGTTGATGCACAGGTTGTCGGCGCGGACGCACCACGTGGAGGCGGAAGTCGTCGCTGAGGTCGAAGGAAGCGGAAACGCACAGGCGTCGTCTTGAGTGGCCTGTTCGCTGTCTATTCAAGGCCTATATACCACAGAAGCGGAAGTTGAGAACGCGTAACAAGTACTGACCTGCTGTAATTTTGCATACTGACGATGTAGTACGCATACTTCCCTCATGTAATACGCGTGCGTGCGGCATGCTAGAAGCGGTGATATAAAGCAAATAGGGTTACTGAAATGTCAAGCGGGGTATGCATGTGGTGTAAAGACTATGGTGACAGTTAAAGCTACAAGGCGCATGCATGGATATCGGCGATTATAGTACACGACTCACTTGCCTCTCCAGCCAACCCAACCAAACTGTGGCAATAGTAAATGCTCACTATGCAATACAAAACAGAACGAACACGACACTACTTACAATGGTACCCCACGCAGGCTCAATCGTCCCCCTCAGACCCCGCTATTAGATCCTCCATCGAGACAGACCGCGACAACGCCGAGTGGACATGCTCGTGCGGCACCGTCGCGACGCGCCGGTTCGCGAGCGGGCGGGAGCACTCGCGGCGGCGCAGCACCATGTTCGCGACGAGCTGTGGAATGCTGCGCATCGCGCCCTTGTCCGCATTCGCCGGTCGCTCCATCTTGAGGTCCAACAGCGCACCGACTTCCTTGCTCCGCTGCTTCTCGTGTCTGCGTGCACGCCGCGCCTCCGCACGCGCATCCATCGCCGCGTGCAGTTCGCGCTTGCGCGCGCGTCGCTCCGCCGCGTCGCTCGAGTCGCTGACTTGCATGGGCACCTCGCCCCCCGGTGCAGGCAAAGGAGGTAACAGCGCGTTCGCGGCGCGCGTAACGCGCTCGCCAAGCTCCGCCTCTGCAGCGCGTGCAGCGCGCTCTGCGGCGAGCGCTCGTTTGCGGACTGCGCGGAGCGTCAGGAATTCGTCGATAGCAAGGTGTGTCGTGGAGGGATCGAGTTGCACGTCGAGGAAGTCGAGATCGTCGTCGTCCGGTGAGGGGGAGCGCGCGAGCGGCGGGTCGATCGATGTCGGGTCAAGCAGTAGCCCAAGCCCCTCGTGCTCCGGCGAGTCTAGTACCAAGGACGAGCTAGACGAAGACGAGCTGGAGGAAGATGAAGATTCAAAGTCAGGCATGACCGTGTCTTCGTCCGAGTCGAGCTCCGGAAGCACGAGCGATGGGCTGTGCGGCGAATGCGGAACGGGCGTCATAAACGGCTCGTCTGACTCTCCGAGCTCCGGGAACAGATCGAGTACCCGGCGCGCGGGTGAAGAGGGTGAGTGCGTCAAGGGAAAGTCATCCTCTCCCAGGGGAAAAATGGTATCTGGGAAGGTGTTGTCGGTGTCCGGATCGCTCTCAAACGAGGGCAATCGGAGGGGAGGGCGGGGTATGGCTTGCGAGTGGCCGTCATCAACGTCCATGTGTACTCCGTAGTCGTTGTCGTCGGTCGGTATTCCATCGGTATGAGTAGTTGAGGATATCCAAGGGCCGCTGTGGTATGTGCCAGGTATTTCGAGGGGGAATAGGGCTGGTCGTTCTGAAGGAAGCGGGACATGTTGGGGATTAGAAAACGGGAAAATAGTCGGACTGTCGCTCTCATGAGTCCAATCCATCTCATCGGGACGGTCTAAGCCGGAAGGAAACAGCTCTGTCGAGAGCGGCGACGGGCCAGAGAGCGGCCGTCGCTGGTATGCATGTTCGAAGTCGAATTGCGTAGATGCCTGCGGATCCGGACGTAGCGGCGGGTGAAGTGTGGCGGGTGACTGCACAAGCCCGTACGTGTTGGGATCAAGGATCCGGCGGTGAAGGTTCGGCGAGTACGGCAGTTGGGCGCGCGTGTCACTACTGTCCTTCTCGTGCGGGAGCAACTCTTCAAAGCCCGAGTCGAGATGCGTCGGCGTAAGGGGCGACACGAGCTCCACTTCCTCCGGCAGTGACAGCAGGGTCGACGAGCCACTCCCAAAGCTCCAGGAGTCCGCAGGAGAGATCGGGGTCAGTAGAGTAGACTGTGACGCTGACGATGCAGAGCTGGAGGCGTCGCTCAGTGTGCTTGCGGGTGAGGGTCGAGCTCGATCGGAACCTGCCTGGCTCCCCTCGTCCCAGCCAAATATCGATGACCGTGGACCAGGAGAGAGGTTTGTGTCGGTTGAGAATGAGCAAGAATCTACGTCCGGGAGATCTAACATGCCAAGAGGCGTCGTGGGCGGCGGCGAGAGCGGCGAGAATCTATCGTGCGACATCTCCGTGTATGCTGGCTCGTTGAGCGGTGGGTCTGCGGGCGATCGCGCCGGGCGTGCGTCGTGCAGGTCGGGAAGAGGTGCAGGGCACTTCAGTGCGTTGCTCGTGAGCGGGGGCGATGGGTATACCGTCTGCGGGTTCGAAAGATGGGTGCCCCGTGGCGCGCTGTGTGGTCCGGTGTACGCCGCGCGTGGCCAGAGATCGCCGCCGCTGGTTGCGTCTGGGTAGTGTACTGCGCCGTCTGGGTATACAAGTGACGATGGACACCAGGAGTTGCTAGCTAGATCGGGATGTGGATGAGGGTGGTGTACGGTCGAGCGGGCGGTACTGTGGCGCGCGATTGCGGGGGGGAGATCGAGACTGGGAGCCATGTAGGTTTTCATGATACCGTTGCTGCACTGTGCCGACTAAACGACAAGGCAGTCGCGATGTAGGTTGGCGGTGAATATTGTCACTGGTCAGCATGACGAGAGAGACAAAAGACGTGCTACAAACTGACAGCGATCAACCGATTGTCCTGATCCCAAACTACAAAGTCACTGCATAGGCATGTCTAGCACGAGAGACGTCGACCACAAAACCCAGACGAGAGAAAGAGAGAGGAAGAGACGGTGGAGACGGCCAGCTCAGGTGCAGGCGTAGGCTCAGGCTCGAAACTCATCCCCTCCGCGTGTTCTCATCCTTTGCCGCCAGAACAAAGACCCCAGCCACCCCTCCGGCGCGCGCGATTAACGTTGTCAAATGAACATGCTCAAGTCATGCTCCTTTCTTCTTTTGTGAATGCATCACGACTAAAGTACTACACATCGATCAGATGAGTTCCGCGTAGCCCACAAAACCGGCGCCACAAGGCTCAAATACTTGAAAGAAAGGGCGTTGGAAGTTATCGCCCTCACATCTCTCGACGGGCGTGCACGCAGAGCTTGGGGATGGTCAAAACCCGGCCGCGGATTCTGTCGAAATTTGCTCTTGCTCCTTTTTCATTGCTCATAGTCGTCCACATGGCCCAACAAGTACTCGATTAGAAAGCGCTGGTGTGATGAAGCTAGAGGCGTAGGGTTCACCAGAATTCAGAACAACTCGAAGTCTAAGATAACCTTCCACAGGTCGCACAGTTAAGATTATTGACTTGGGAGATCGAAGCAAAATATGTACCGCAAGAACCTCGTTTGATAGCCTCGAGGATGGCAAGGACGATGACAATTGTGAAAACGGCCACAGCGGTGAGACTTCGATTAGCATTGCCGTAGGATGCACTGGGCTCCTTCCCAGCTATGCTCTGGATCTTGGCCTCCGCCATAACTCGCGCGCGTAGTTTTCAAGCTCAGTAAGCCTGTTTTGAGAAAGACCGCAGCAATCGGTTCGCAAAAACAGAAGGAAGAGCGTCGTGAGATGACCAGCTATGATTGGGCTATGAGTCTAAGAATCCGGCGCTCCTTCGATCCGGTATCTATCATGATGTGGCTTTCTCTTATTGTCTTCGGTCGCAGCTTCACAATTAGCCACCTAAAATTTTGGTCTACTATGCTTCAGCGGAAGACTCAGAGAATAATGTCTACTTAGTCCCCGGGAAGGAAGTTGGTTGAAAACGTTAGTTCCAGATTTCGTTCCTTTGTGTCCACAAAACCTACTCCTCGCATTTTCAACGTTCAGCATCGAAACCTGTACGTGGATCTCGTATTCTCAAAACATGCGTCAACGAATGCGAGATACTGCGCTCAAGTCAGCCGGAGTCACACGAAAATGGCAAAGGGGTACGTGAAGAACGTGCCCGCAGCAAGTTCGAAGAAGCAAGTTCCGGGGTCCTCTGAGGCAGTGCGACGCCTAATTTGGACTCTCCCTCTCGCCCACAAGTTCGAACAAACATCCTCCTGACCAAGTTCGGTCTTCTTTCTTTGACATTGCCTCACCAGTGAGTCTCGCAGATCCACCCTCCCCCAAACCACCGTACTGGGCGTCCACCTCACAGCCAGCGTGAGCGCTGCAGCGCTGAGCGTCGAGCGTCCGAGCGCAAGGCTCAAGCGATCAGTTACGGTCAGTCACGGGCGGAAGCAAATTGGACATGTGGAAAACTCGAGGCATCCCAACACGCAGGTACCCGGGCTACTTGCCTATCCTGCCCCATCCGCACCCTGCGCTTTCTGCCTTCCAGCTTCCCCTCTCGGCCCTCATTAGCACGCCGTCCCCGTGCAGGTACCTATGTGAACTGCTCCGCGCAGATGGAGGCATGCGCGCCGTCCGCACAGCGGGCCCCCGGCACGTTGCGCAGCAGCATGGCATACCCTATGCACGCTTAATGCCGTCCTCGCGCTTCTGCTGGGGAAGATCGATAATCACTCTCGTGTGTGCGTGCGAGGGAATCGAGCGTACGAATAGGCGGGGATGAGCGCCCTCGGCCCGCGGAGCAGATAAGAAGACCAATGTTCTGATCGTGCAACTATCATGATGATCGCGGAACCTGATCGAGTGGTATTGCAGAAGACAGAGATGCACGCGTCAAGTGACCTCGGCTCTTGCTTCTGCTCTGTCCATGCCCTGTATCTATGTCTAAATTCGTATCTAGGCCAGGGCACCGAGGGCTAGGGCGACCAAAATTGACGACAGCAGGTTGACCTGAGGGCAGAAGACGACAAGTCAGCAATCGGAAGTCAGAGAAGCTGCGAGGTCCGAGTGAGGCTAGGTGTATACCTGATTGTTGCTGAGAATGTCCAGCCCGCTGATGACCTTGAGCTCGGCGTCCGCCACGGGGACCGACGACTCGTCCGTGAGGATGCGCTTGGTCGCCGCAGAGTAGCGCGTGCGCTGGATTGTCGCGCCCATGAACGAGTCGAGCTGCAGACAAAGTGCAAGCTGAGCAACAAGGTCACGAAGAGAAGTAAAGAGAGATGCACCAGGGATCCCAAACCGCCAGCTACCATGCCCCATGCGGCGAACGGCAGAAGGACATTTTTCCATTGAGCGCGACAAGATCCGCTCTGGATGATGAGCGACAGGCCCATCGTGATGCCCATGATAAGGCCTCCGCCAAGAGAGGCGAGCGTGCCGATAAGAGAGAGTCCGCCGTTCGTACCAGGAGGGACGGGCTTCAGTGTGGTGATGAGGATTGGCGGGGAGCGCGAGAGGATGCCGAGTTCGGACGCCAGAGTGTCGCCGAGGCAGCACGCAAAGTGCCTGCAGAATCGATTTCAGCTACGCTTCTCCAAAAGCGAATGTGCTGCGCGCAAAGTGCTCGGCGTAGGCTGACGGTCGCGTGGAGCGCCAAAATTGCAACTACCACGCTGCCCCCGCCTTTGATTTCCTGTCGTATACTGCTGACCCTGAGTTCTCTCAGCAGACTACAGTTGTGGCGGGCAGCTATCGGGTACGCGATGAGCTCTCTGGAGCTCAACGAGAGGCTGAGACGCCGAAAGATCTGCTCCGAGATAGACGCAGCTCGCCTAGATAGGTGCCCGCCAATGAACAGGATCCTAATTGCTGGTACTTAAAGTCGGTAGAGACGGTGATCTCTAAGTTGTACCGTGTGGGCTGGCTAGACGCATACCGGTCATAGTAGTGTGGCTCGTCAGGAGCTGCTTTATCCGACGCATACGCCGCACTCTGCAAGAATGAGACGATCCTTGCGCACTGCATATGCTGTGGGCATGGACGCCACGCTGGTCATGCATCGACCGCAGAAGCAGCATGTCGGATCTTAGCAACTGCACTAATAGTCCACTCACCCAAGTGCGACGAACAGCAACCTCCGGCTCCACGCGGCAGCGGGCGGAGGTGTCAGCGGACACCACGCGTTGAAGTCGTACCGCACACCCTCGAGGTCGAGCTGAGGCCATACGCCTGCAAGCACGCGAGACGCAACGGAGCCGGGCACGAACAACGCGCTCCACAGCATGCACGCGCCGAGTGCCGAGAACGAGTTGCACAGCACCTGGCTCGCGGACCTGTACCCTGCCTCCTGATGGCCGTCCTCAAGCGTCGCCTTGAGCTGCTTGCCAACTTTTGTCGCCCGCGAGCCGACGAGGTAGAACACGATGAGTGAAATGCCGAACACGCGCAGGGGCACGGCCATCATGGTGGACCCGGCGAGAAACGCAGCGAGGGCCCCGGAAGGAGAGAGCGACTTTCGGCGGAGACCATGTGTGGCGAGGAGGAGAGCAAAGAAGATGGAGAAGTAGGGCACGTCCGAGAGAGGGTACATCGTGGACGTCGCGAAGATGGAGTGAGTCGCCGCCAGTGCCACCGATGAGCTGCTTAGAGGGCTTCTAGACGCCCAGGCAATGATTCAGCGCCAGTCCCGACAAAGAGACAGCTCAGTGCAGGCCCGGTGAGTATCTTGAAGAGTCTTAAGAGCTCATTAGTAAAGCTCATAACCAGAGCTTTTCACAAGCAGCTTGGAGAGGATGAAAAACAAGTACAAGGATTCCTTCGGGCTTTTGCACCGCAACCCGGGATAAACCCTATCTTAGTGACTTATCTGAGGAAATGCGCATAATAATGATCGCGCGTGTGGCGCAAAGTCCGAGCGAGTCGTACTCAAGTCGCTGCCGTGTCGCTGTCGGTCAAGTCACTACATTCAAGGTGCCATTCACCGTCGTGGCCAGCTTTCACCATATTTCACTCAACGTCAAATCCAAAGATATGGTTCAGCTACGAATCATCCCACCTTACCACGTCATTGGAATATCCGTTAGGAGTCAGAACTTTGCCGGATCGCAGCTCAGGGATGCAACATGCCATCGGCAGCAAACATATCGCTGATTCTGCCCATGTGTCGGGCCATGCCAGCGAATATGAAACTGTGTCACCAATCGCGACGATCACAATTTGTCTGCAAAATTGCCTTCATCTTCTGCATCTAGCCCGCTCTTTCGATAACATTTCGCCCATTCCGGAGACATAGTTCACCTATGATTATTTGATGTTATTGCAAATTCATTAGGTGAAATGGCGAAAAACGCTAGCGCATCTCATCAATGAGCGTGTGCACAAACCTGCCGGTGCAAGCTGGGTCGCCCGGTGAGCTGTGCCCTGAGACCTGTCCTCAAGCCGTTGAAATCCCTGAAACTTCAGACATCCGATGACCACGAAGGCATTGACTAGACAATAAACAATAGGCCGTGGGCTTCTGGATTTATGTCACCGAAGCTGGCAGTGTGCATGTGTTCTGAGTTTGTAGTCGCACCAACCATTCATTCGAACAACCGTCGACGGTCGAACCTCTACTCCGCGACGAAGGCGCCTTCACTATTACGCTCTTGTCATCTTTCTTGCCGCCCTACGTAGTACAGTCCTACTCTGTCTTCAGTCCGCGTCGGACACGTTCAGCAGGGCGACCACGCTCGCATCAAACGTACATTCAGGTCCGCTGTAGATCAACGCCCCCAGTATTCGAGCGACATCGCATTAGTCGCCGTGAACGCATATACTGTATGTACGCCCCGTAATGCTCATTGGTCCTTCTCGAGTAAACAGAGGATCATTGTGGTTTGCAGAAGGTATGTTTCCCTCCTCGTCTGTCTGGCCCCTGATACTCACATAGGGTGAGTGTTGGCTATGCGTGATGCGTGTGCTTAAGCATGCAATCACATGGTCGCAGCAGCTGGGCCGACACTATGGCATTCATGTCAACCCCCAAAGTTCGCGTGTATACTCAGATCAGCTCGCGATTGATGTGGGTACTACAAGTGATCGAATTAGCGTTATTCCGTAGATGCGTGTGTATAGTAATCGAAATGTAAATGCGGCACGGTGCGTCTGGTGGGTGAGAGTTCGAAACTTGATTGAATGGAGGCAAGGATACTGCAAATAAATGGAGCGTCATACATGGAGATGTGGGGCCAATGATGGTAGTTGTTTTGATAGCTAATCAACGAGGTTGTGTGTAGATGACAGAATAATCGCGTTCGTCAGTACGAAAGGAACTGGGGTATCATATGTGCGAGAGATCTCAAGAGGTAACGGTGTCTTTCACACGATGATACCAGATCCTATCAGAGATGTACGATGTCATCACGAATCTGAACGTCGTGTATATACAACGGTCGCCCAGCACGGTTCCATTCCGGAGACACCTAATTTAATTATTAGAGCGGCTCCCCCTGAGCACGCCTCGACAGCTACTTCTGTCGTCTTGAATACTTGCTGACTGTATGGAAGGATATTATCCATGCTCTTGTCAGCGAACAATATCCTCGGCATGGTAAACTTGTCCGCCCATTTCGATGAATGCGATTGTGAGCGTACTATTGTGCGTACGTTTTCGGCGTCCAATGGATGATCTGTCTTTAAGAATACAGAGATGGTTTCCACGGCAACAAAATCGGCGGCAACTACACCGTTGTCCAAACAGGTGAAAAGGTCCCTCCATGTGTTCAGACAAGGCGGGGAATGGTCGCACCAGTAGTCGATGTCTATGGCCGTGAGGCGACTGGCAGGGCTGCGAGAGAGCAGGCCGCGTACCACGCTGCAGACTGCTTCACAGCTGCAGGAGGGGTTGCAGAACACCAAATTCAGTCGCTTGAGTCGCGTTAGGCTCACAGAGAGTAACGCCGCAGCAGCGGTGGATGATTGATGTAGGACTTTTTCTGGATCCCTGGCGTCGAACCTGGTGTCGATCTCTTCGAGAGAGTCAGACAGCGACGTGGCAGATCCCAGATCCCAGATCAGGTGATAACCGTCAGATGGACAGTTCCAGATTTCAATGGCAGATGTCATGTCAATGACGCACGGCTTGCTCTGCGAGAAGCAATGACCTACTTTGCGCTTTTTGAAGCGCAAATCGCGACCGAAATAGACGCCTCCTAGGTTGTAACGTTGGCTGTCGTTTATGATGACATTGATTGTGCATGCATAGCGTCGGCAGCTTCGGAAGGGCGCCTACAGTTCGAGCAAAGTCGGAAAATGAGAAGGAATGAACACCTAGCATGTCCAATCGGGTGATAGACTTGAGCCGAAACAGTGCCGATCGTATCTGGGGGCGCAACAAGAGCGTTGATCCTATGATCACCATTGTTTGAAAATATAAACTCGTCGAGTCAAACATGATATCCACGATAGGAGTTCAGAAACATACATGGAAACGTTGGTGAGGAAGTACCCACGCGTCTGATCGGACAATATGTCATCCAGGCTGCTCATGTGTGGCCGTTTCTCAATGGTGTCGTTCATAATGTCGCACAATGTCTTGCAAGTGCAGCCTGCTGCGAGTAGAGCACGAGGATCATCAATAATCTTAAGGATATTCCACCAGAGCTCAGGCGGCAGGTCCCCGGATAGCGAAGGCGAACGGACGCATACACTTCAACCCAGTCAGCGAGCGACTTGTGCGAGCAAGTTGACTCAGTTACGCACTCACCATTGAACTTCTCCGGTCCATTTTCTTCTCTTTCATCGACTTCGTACTCCTCTTCCCTATTCAAACCGTAGTGCCCCATCCTGTGTATCTTGTATTCTCCCCTATCGTTCGTCTCCGGCCGACCTCTTGAGGTATTGCATGAATCCAACGCAGTCGACATTGGAGGGGCGCGTTCACTGATCCGAGTGCTAGGAAGGAAGAGTCGCTCATATCCCGATACAAAGGCGCTTGTCTATATAGACTACCTGGGCAGTGGGCATTGCCTGCGTCTCAATATCGTGGGCCAAAACCGCGCTTCGCACGAACATCACTGCGCCAGGTTCTGCGTCCCTCAAGGTGTTTGAGGATCTCATCAGGATCATTTACCCGAGTGAGACGTTCTGAAAAGCTTTCTACACATCAGCTTCCTTGGTGCTAGGAGATATATTGGAATCGAAAATGAGGACACGTGCGGGAGACTCGTGGCCAGCTCGTTGCTACAACATACTCAGAAGTCGAATATTAGTCGAATAGCCTCCGAATCTTGTATCCACCCGGTGAAAATACCTCCATATGCCCTGCCACAGCCCGTGCATGCGGAGGTTCCCGATGCCCTGCAGAAGTATCCCCTCATGGCTTCCCATTCAGTCCGCTTTCATACACGGGCGGTGTATGATCTGACTAATGTCCCACTGTGGACAGAACGGTGAATGTTAGTTAAGGACCGAGATCATAAGTGACAACGAGGGATTGAGGAGCGCGGAGTCCTTTCGCTGGTAATGTCAACGCAAAGAGGCCTGGGAGTTCGAGGTGTAAGGTGCATTCAAAGTAGAGCGACAAGCAGAACTGCGCAAGGAGGACGCGGGTAATGGAATGTGGTTTATGCGGGTCGATTGCTCGAGCCAGGGACTAAGAACCCGACGTTGAGCTCTGTGCGCGGGTAACATAGCCAATAATTCGGCATAAGGCTCTCACCGACGTGCTTCTCTCCACATCTCTTATCACTGCTCTCCTCTTGCCCAAAGATTGGTTGCCCCTGCCTTTGACGATGACTGGAGAGAGCATCTATGACTTAACACCTAAGACGGGCGAAAGACGGAGCCACTCCGGCATTGCGGCGCTCCTGTAACGAGCGTCGGGTCAAACATAATACATCATCTGAGGAATGTACCCACAGAGGCTCAAAAACCCTTGTCATCCCCATTAGATGCCTCGAAATACTCCAATGGTGAGCCCATCGTCTAGAGGAGAGCGCGTGCCAGCGCTCACAATCAGGACAATTGGCTAGAAACCAGTCGCACAACCTCATCTAAGCATCGCATGTCGTCTCTAGAGCAAGAACAAAATGAACTATGAGTGTGCAGTCATATGTTACAGCGCAGCATATGGTGTCAAAACGTACAGAGCATGGCGATCGCCGATCGGCTGTATCACTGCGGGCCGCAATTGCGTGTCGCCAATGTAAGGATACAATCGATCATATGCCCTAGGCGGAAGGTCCTGATAGAGACTACGAGGAGGCGAATCAGGAGAGAGAAAAGGAGGGGTTCATGGAACCGCAGAGGGTCGAGGGCACGGCGACCGTGCAGGTTCGTCCTCCTCAAGTCCCCGGCAAAGTCCGCCACCGCGGCGCCTCATTCGCTCCCACGATGTTTGACGACTAGGAGGCGCTGCTAGTCCTCGTCTTGTGCTGCAAAGATTCTGCACGAATACATTCCTAATTTCTGTCCGAGCAGACTACATGTGTTACATATGCGCTCTAAACCGGTCTCGCTTAGCTACGCATCCAGCATCTCATCAATCCTAGGACTGGGTTCGGGTGGACGTGCCTCGTCTGTCTATCCCGTAGTCGGTCCGCGCTGACTATTTTTGACGATTGGAGTCGGTTTTCTCGATAGCTAGTTGACGGCGTGGTCGGGAGGGATAAATCGTGGCCTGAGGGGCGTACCGATGAATCATATACATGAGAAAACTCAATGGGAAGTGGTCTCTTTTACCCGACGATATCAGTACCTGTCAGCATGTGCAACGATTCATCACGAACCTGAACGTCGGGTGAATACCACGGTCGCCCTATAGTCGAAACGATTGAGAGAGCCAAATACAATCGAAAGAGTGACTCCCCGGGGGCATGCCTCGAGAGCAGCTGCCGTTTTCTGCGATAATTGCCCCCTGAAGGGAAAGTTCTTAGCGCGCCCTTCATCGGTGAATTCCACACCTGACATAGCAAACTTGTCCGTCCATTCCGGTGAATGCGACTGTGAGTCCGCCATGATGCGTATGTCGTCGATGTTCAATGCATGCATCGTCCCTAAGTAGACAGAGACGGTCTTAAGGACAGCAAAGTTGGCGGACGCGACGCCATCGTCTATGGCGGTAAACAGGGCTTCCAACGTATGCAGACAAGGCGGGGAATGGTTGCACGCGTAGGCGATCTCTACAGCTGCAATGCGACCAGCAGGGCTGCGAGAGAGCAGGCCGAGCACCACGCGCGAGACTGCTTCAGAGCTACGGAGGAGGCCCCATGGCTCAAAGTGCAGTTGCTTGAGTGATCCTAGGCTCGCAGAGAGTAACGCGGCAGGAGTGATGGACCGGATCGCCGGCCTCGGACCAGGCGCGGATGTGCTCGAGGGAGTTGGACAGCGACGGAGCCGTGAGCAGCTTCCAAATCGGGTGCGACTCGTCAAATGCGCAGTCCCCAATCTGGGCCAGTGGTGGCACCCAAGGTGGCACCCAAGGTCACAACCCTCAGCTCTAATGCGTACAGATTGGGAAGGGCGCAGACAGTCCGAGCAAAATCAGAAAACGTCGAGAAGTGAATGTATCTCAGATACAAGTGGGTGACCGACTTGAGCCGAGAGAGTGCGGTTCTCATCTGGGAGCGCAACGAGAGCCTTCCATCTGATATTTCCATGAATTGAAGACGCTGACTCTTCGTGTGATATGTTGATATACACGAAGGTAGCTCAGCGCTCTGGATCCGAGTTGTGGAGAAGAAGTATCCACCCGTGGGATCAGACAATACATCATCCAGCCTGCGCATATGTGTCCGTTTCTCGATAATCTCGCGCACAATGTCGCGCAAGGTCTTGCAGGTGCACCCGGTTGCGAGTAAAGCGCGAGGATCATTAGTGATCTCCAGGATATCCCACCAGAGCTCGACCGGCAGGCCTCTGACCGAAGGCGAATGGATGGGAGCACTTCAACCGCATCAGCAGGCAACTCGTGCAAAAAAGCCTATTAGTGTGCGTACTATCGATCGGATTCCTCGTCTGATTGGTAGCCCTCAGTCTTGTCCCGTCCGTACTCCTCACTCTCATCCGACACATACTTCCCGTTCTCGTCTGAACCATACTTCTCGCTCTCGTCCGTATCCGATCGGGCTATCGATGTACTGCACGAGTCCACTATAGTCGCCATAGAGGGTGAGGATGTTCTTGGTCGAGGTCTGTGGAAGGGGAGATTCGTTTGCACCAGGATACAGGGGAGTCTGGCCTTATGGGGCTCCTATATTGTTTCCGGTGGATGCGGTGCGTGCATCGCCTGCCTCCTGATACCGTCATCCTCATATGCCGCATATACCGAACCTTGAGCTTGATGAGACGCGTTCTGATGTCACGAGGCATCTGAACGTCTCATTAGGCAGTATCCCTATTTCACGATCGGCCGCTTAAATTGATTGTCTTCAACAGCTCTGGATGTATTGGTCGTGCTCAGTGCTCACGCATATAGCCATGAAATACCAAGGAAGATATATTGAGGTCAAACACGGTGGCTTGTGCAGAATCCTCGTGGTGGCGCCGTCGCCACATGATACTCGGAATCCGGATACGCATTGGGCAGCCTCCGAGTCTTGCAGCTACTTGGACGAGGTCCAGACTGCCACAGCCCATCGATGCTGACGCTGTGCATACCTGGCCGAAAATATTGCGATGCCCCCATTGGTTACCGCTCGGTCCGCTGACAGCTGTCATCTGCGCGCGGTGCATGGTCCTATGGGGGCTCCAATGTGAGCATACCGTGAATATGGCAGAAAATAGGACGAACAGAGAGGTGGTCGCTCGTCGACAACTATGAAGCGCTCTCTTGGATCATTTCGATGCGGAAGGGCCTGCGGAAACAAAACAAGTCACGACCGATGTGAGAAAGGAGCGGCGTTTGACGGCTTCACAAAGAAGGTGGACGACGCAGCGGGTGACAATGGGCGCGCTCCGAAGAACCTGCGAACGCCCACGTAGGAAAGAGTGTGGGGAAAAATGTCCTGTTAATGCGATATCTATTCCCATAGTACAGGAAGACTTCAAGACATACCTGCTGTGGGACGGCAACGTGAGTTGGAACCGTCTTCTTGGGCCGATTAGGCTCACCGAACCAGAAGAAAAATCCAGCTACTCAGTGGAGGAAATAGCGATTGCAGGGGCGCACCGTGATTGTATCAACTTGGCTTCTGATCTTCATCAGGTACCGGAAGCAACCAGCATCCCAAAATCTGCGATACTAATCCACGGAGAAATATCCTCGAGTCGTTTGGAGTAACATGGATAATAGAACGAGAGCGGCCCCAAGCAAGCCTAGTCGATTTTCCGTATTTGCTCGGGTCCAGAAATATGACTGGCGGGTGCTTGTCAAACTGCATGTCCGAGTTACGACTTCACTGCGTCAGGATGAGAAGCAAAGGTAGATGATACACTGATGTGCGAATTCCAGCCAGCTGTCAGGCAGAGATGGGCTTGCAGTGTCGATTTAGACACTGTGTCAAAGGACAAGATGTCGAGCGACTCGCGAGTCGACATGCTCGATCGGTGATCTGGCGCTCGGAACGCGACAGAGCGCGCAAACCGCACAGCCACGAGGCGCGCACTATCTACATTCTGCACGATCCTCGAGTCCACGCTTTCCTCTACTAAGTATTTGCGCTGACTGACCTCGGATCTTCACCGGTCACCCCGCAACGTACCTTGATGTCCGACCAGCTATCGAGAACTCAGCTTGGTGCTCAGATGGCGTGCCCTGGACCCTTGTACCTCTGAAGGCGACTCGCGCGGCCCACGACTGCTACTGAACTCACGCAAATAAGAAACAAGGCAAAACGGAGGGTCCTATGCGTGTTCTGCATGTGGATCCCGTTCGATCTCCGGCATATGACCGAGATCCGGCTAAGGACAGGTCTATGGCACCTTAACATCTCCTCAATACCGACCGTCTTCGCTCGGTGAGCTCAAGAGTCCTGGACTCAACAAAGTGGAAGCCGTGGCGCTTGGTAACATGTGAGTATGCCGTCTACACTGTATGGCTGCGATCGAGATCCTGAGTCATTCTCCTGGTGCTGGACGGCGGCCGGTAGGTCTTAGAGCACCGGACGCGGCTCGGATGTCTTGTATCTCGGAGAAAGTCTTTGAAGAGCACTAGACGTTCGTCTGCAGGTGTGATTGTAAGTCCCACCTCCCATCCTTCCTACGAAATCACACTCACTCCCTGCCTTGTCTATCAGCTAGCAGAGATTCATTTCGTGCATCTCTCAGTTTTGATGCCGGTATCTCGCCAACCGCCATGCAACATGATCTACGGCTTAGGCTGTACAGAAGGTCAAGAACCGGCGGAGGTCGCGTTGTTCGTGAACGCAGCCCAGAGGTGGAGCGCTAGGACAGCATGTGCATCAGTTTTGGCATGTAAGTACTTCGCTGTTCGTTCACCTCTCACCGGGATCACATCAGGGGCATTTCTCACATGCGTCAACCTATATGTATCACACCTGGTGCACGCCGAGCTGACGCCGATCTATGCGCCACAGGTCCACTACATCGGTCACTCTTTGCAGAATCAAGATACATGTTGCAGTTCTCCTCGATGTCGCCGTCCTGATGGCGTCTGCTGGACCCGTTACAGGTATTGTGGTCAACCCCTATCCCCAAGGGTGTTCAACTACACTTCATGCGGGTGCCTGCGAGCGCAAACGCTGAGTGGTTTCCCCGTCAGTAGGCTGAATCCAGTTGATTTGCAGCTGTGTACAGAAATGTACAATCGGTTTGTGGATGAATGCGATGGTGTACTGGTAGAGAAGGGTGCGAGATGGGCATGCACGTACGGAGTGAGATGCGTGTACGTATCGTCTACTTCGAATACATTCGAACCTCCGTGCATGGCACATCCACTATCGGAATAAATAAACAAGCTCAGGTGGAACGGACACTGTTTTGTAGATATGTGCATGTACGGAACCGTGGACGAGACGGGGTGCAGTACAATACAGTACATCTTGTAAATAAAACTCAGAAGTTCGGAGTATAAGGATGCGTAAGTTAGTAATGTGATTCTGCTCTGGCTCGAAAGGACGAATCATCGCATTTGTTAGGCGCGTGCGCTTGAAGAGGGTTACAAATGAGATCTGTCCGACAAATGGTGCCCGTTCCTCCGATAGCTCGTGGGCGGCGTCGTCGGGAGGCGAAAGAATTGCGCTCATACAAAGAGAACTGATGAATCATATGTGCAAGGAAGATCATAATGCGACAGTCTCTGTTACACAATGATGTCAGCCTTTGCCAACACGTATGACGTGTTTATCACGAACCAGAACGGCGAGTATATACAACGGTCGCCCTGTATGGATATAACTGAAGCGAGAAAGATGTTAATCGAATCTCAAGAGCGACCTCCCTTGGTAATGCCTCGACGGCTGCTTCTGTCGTCTCTAATATCTGCTCATCGGAGGAAAGGGATCTATTGATGCCATTGTCAGTGGAGACCATACTTGACATGGTGAACCTCTCCGTCCATTCCGGTGAATGCGACTTTGAGTCAACGATAATGCGTATGTTGTCGGCGTTGAAAGCATGCCTCGTAGTCAAGCATACAGAGATGGTCCTTAGTGTAGCGAAGTTGACCGCCGCGACGCCGCTGTCCAAGGCGGTGAACAGGGCTTCCAACGTATGCAGACAAGGCGGGGAATGGCCGCACGCGTAGGCGATCTCTATAGCTGTAACGCGACCAGCAGGGCTGCGGGAGAGCAGGCTGAGCGTCACGCGCGAGACTGCTTCAGAGCTACAAGAGAGGCCGAGTGCCGCGAATTGCAGTCGCTTGAGTCGTCCTAGGCTCGTAGAGAGTAACGCAGCAGGAGGGATGAATAACTCTTGTAGGGCTCGCTGCGGATCTCTGGCGAGGGATCCGGCGCGGATGTCCTCGAGGGTGTCGGACAGCGACGGAGCCGTGAGCAGCTTCCAGGAAGGGTGCGACTCGCCAAACGCGCAATTATTGATCTGGATGGCAGATGGCAAGTGAGTGACGCACAGCGAGCTCGGAGAGAAGCAATGACGTACGCTGAGCTCCTTGAGGCGCAGATCGCGAGCGAAATAGACGCCCTCGAGGCTGTAGCTTCGGCTGGCATCTACAGTGACACGCCACAGGATTAATGTGGACAGATTGGGAAGGGCGCAAACAGTCCGAGCAAAGTCGGAGAACGTCGAGAAGTGAATGTCCTCCAGCGTCAATGTGGTGACCGACTTGAGCTGAGAAAGTGCGGATCTCGTCTGGGAGCGCAACAAGAGCCTTCCATGTGATATTTCCATGGATTGAAGACGCTGACTCTTCGTGTGATATGTTGATATACACGATGGTAGCTCAGCGCTCCGAATTCTAGCTGTGGAAAAGAAGTATCCACCCGTGGGATCAGACAATATATCATCCAGCCTGTCCATATGTGTCCGTTTCTCGATAATCTCGCGCACAATGTCGCGCAAGGTCTTGCAGGTGCACCCGGTTGCGAGTAGAGCGCGACCATCATTGGCAATCTCCAGGATATTCCACCAGAGCTCGACCGGCAGGCCTCTGACTGCAGGCGAATGGATGGGAGCACTTCAACCACATCAGCAGGCAACTCGTGCAAAAAAGCCTATTAGTGTGCGTACTTGCCATCGGAATCCTCGTCTGATTTGTACTCCTCCCTCTCGTCCGACCCGTACTCTTCACTCTCGACCGACCCGTGACCCTCGCCCTCGTCCGACCCGTAATCATCGCCGTCGTCCGACCCGCGATGCTCACCTTCATCCAACTCGTAATGCTCACTCTCGCCCGACCCATAATACCCACTCTCGTCTGAGTGAGGTATCGATGCACTGCACAAATCCACCGTAGTCGCCATAGAGGGTATGGATGTTCTTGTCCGAGGAGGAGGAGGATGATGATCAGAGGTCTGTGGAAGGGCAAGTCCGCTTGCACCACGATACAAATGAACCTGACTTTATGCGTTCGGAGTGTCTTCCATGAATGCCGTACGGGCATTGCCTGCGTGCCAACACCTTGGACCTCAGATGCCGCATCGCACGAGCTTTGAGCTTAATGAGACACATCCCGAATCCACGAGGCATCTGAGCATCTGTACCATCAGGTATTATCCCTATTTCACAATCGGCGTCTCAAGTTGATTGTCCTGAACAGCTGTTGATACATCGATCATCCTCAGTATTCACGCATATAGTCACGGAATACACAGGAAGATATATAGAGGTTGAACACGGTAGCTCATGCGAGAACCTCGTGGTTGCCTCGTTGCCAGAAGATTCTGGGAACCCGAACACGTGTTGAACAGCTCAGTCTGGTCCAGACTCCAAACTATTACAGCCCATCGATGTCGAGGCTCTACATACCTGTGAGAAAATAATCCGAAGCCCTCATTTCCGTTCCATCCACTGTCACTTGCGGGCGGTGCATAATCATATGGGGCTCAATGTGATCCCGCTGTGAGTCGAGCGGATATTGTGACGAACAGCAGCCTGCAAGAGCACGCGAGTCATTGCGGAGAGCAGAGTCCAGCTGACATAGTACTTTGGCAGGCGGTGCAGTAGAGATCGAGGTTTTCGGGCTGCGACTTGAAGACCAGGACAGGTGATCGAGAAGGGCCGATGCCAGTCCAAGATGCGTTGCTGCATCCACAACGGAGCACAGCTCGCGGTGAGGAAGAGCTGTGATAGAATCTGCGACAGACAGGTTGGACCGATGATGCGGGGTGTTATCTGGGACAATCAATGCGATGTGGGCATACCGATGAAGGAAACTATCACATGCAGGCAAGCATGGTGTGGCGATGTTGTATCAGCATCTGCGCATGTAAGCCCTGCTGTCTCCATGCTGCTGCTCGTCGCATTCAGCCAATATCACGTCAGAACGGGGCTGGTGGCGGAGGCGTTGTACGAGGACGTGGTACTGCTGATGCGGGACGAGTGCGGGCGGGGGGGTTCAGCACCTCAGAGGAAAAGCGCAATGGGCAACTCAAAGAGACGGAATGCTCAGAGAAGAGCGGTGAGAGCCGAGACCGTCGCCTGACCATGAATCGCGATCGGGCGCTCAAATGCGACATGGCGCGCAAACCACGCAGCGAAGAGGCGCACACCAGACACCACCCTACGGTTGCTATCCAAGCTACAATCCTCCGGTCCATGCATTCTTCTACCATTTGCTCTGCCTGACCTCGGATCTCTGCCTCGCTATGCACGTCAGAAGCCATCCAGTCATCGAGAATTCGACTTAGTGTTCGAACAGCCTGCCCTAGACGCGTCCACCTCTGAAGGCGACTCGTGCAGCTCACGTCTGCCGCAAAATTCGGTCAACAAGACAAGGAGAAGACCTGGGCTGCGTAAGATTCGCATGGAGCACTCCGAGGGCGATCAGGCCTACAGATCCCGTTCGATCGTTTGCATGCGATCGCGATCCGCCTCAGGACGCATATCTGGCGCCCGAATGTTCGCGCAATACCGTTCGAAGATCGCCCTTGCTCAGAGAGCCCAAGGGCCCTGCACTCCGGAACGTAGAAGCCGTGGCACCCGATGCCATGTGAGTATGTTGTCTTCACTGGATATCCGTGAGCAAGGTTCTGAGTTACTCTTCTGGTGCTGAACGGCGGTGTAGGTGCTGGAGCATCGGTCGCGACTCAGACTTCTCGTGCTTCGGAGGAGGTTAATGAGGTAGTGCTGAATCTTCGTCTAGTATGTGCAGTCGTATGTTCCGTCTCCCATTCTTGCTCTGCAAGTGCACCCAAATTGCGTATTTCGTCTGGTGGCCAGCACACATTTTGGTTTAGACGTCCCCCGATCAGCAGGCCGTTACCACTATCTCACCGTGGAACACCGTCCACGACTCGGTGCACTGGGAAATGTCAAGGTCAGGCAAAGATTGTGCATGACATGAGCCGGCTCCCAGATGGAGAGGGCTTGGACAAGTTGTAAATCGGCTTCGACCTGTACGTACCTTGCTGCTTGTGGAGCCCGCGCCTGACTCATGACAAGGCCGCAATCAACATGCTCCTTTCTGTATAGTTCGCGCGTTTCTCTCCAGATGAACAGAGATCCGTCGTATCGTGCAGAAGGTATGTTCCCCTGCTCTCTGTTTTTGGTCTGCCATGGACACACTCAGACTGTTCGCAGGTAATGTGCAGTGTCTGCGCCTGAGAATGAGCTCTTTGTACGCAGAAGTTGGGCCGACGGCAATCGAGGTTCCTTGACGGTTTCTGAACTTCTATCTCGGTTCTCAAGAACCACATGCATTCAGCTTCAAGGCGCGCGAGGAAAACATCGTGTAGCCCCGCCGCGGGTTTGACAGCGTCCGGGTGCACCTTGCCCTCACCAGGGACAAAAGATACATATACTTCTTTAAGGTCCCGGGTCACCGCGAATACGTCGAGTACATTAACATGATGCGGTACGAGACCAATCGTGGACCGAGTCTTTTGGTGAGTTGTAATTTCAGCCCTGCACACCGGTCATCCAGGCCTTTAAGTCTTTCGATACCCGGCACTTATGTCACAAAACCATTCGAGACGCATGATCGCGTAAATCATCCGTTCGAACAAGTCTCTACAGATGAGGCTCTACCCGTGATGAAGACACCTTCACTATCACGCTCTTGTCATCTTTCTCACCGCATTCCTTCGTACAGTCATATCCTGTTTTCAGTCCGCGTCGAGCAAGTTCAGCTCAAGGTAGACATTCAGCAGGACGAACACGCTCGCGTTGAACGCACATCCATGTCTGTTGTATACCAACGCCCCCGATATCCAAACAACATCGCACAAGGCATTCTGAATGTGTACATGTACCCGCCGTAATGCACATTGATCCCCCCCCGAATAGACTGGCCACCATCGTCGCTTGCAGAAGGTATGTCGCCTTCTTCTTCCTTGTCTGTCGCTTTCGGTTCTTGCTACTCACATAGGCTGAGCGTTGGAATTTAGCGATGTGTTTGCTCAAGAATACGCTCACGTGTTCGCAGCGGTCGCTCTGACGCTATCGTGTTCATGCCAGCTCTCTTCGCTTGTATGCCATGATCAGCTCGCGATTGGTGCGGATACGACAAGTGAGGTACGTGTACGTATCGTATACTCAGTCAACATCTGGCATGACAGTCATCGGGAGGAAACAAAGCAAATTGATAGCTAATTAGCTGTAGTCCGTAAATACGCGTGTATGAACATCGAAGTTGACTGGAAATGCAGCTCGATGCGTCTTGTGAGTGAGAATTGGAAATCTATTTGGATGAGGCCAAGTATGCTGCGAATGAATGGAGCGTTGTACGCATGAGATGTGGAGGCTGGAGATAAGAGGCGAAAGAAGGGTGTTCATCGGTGCGCAGAGAACTAGGAATCATATTTGCTCGGAAGTTCAAAAGACAACGGTCCCTTCTACAAGATGATATCAGCCATGTTAAAATGTACGACGGTACATCACAAACCCTAACGACGTGTGTATGCAACAGTTGCTATGTATGATTGCACCAAAAAAAGCCAAATCGAATGAGAAGAGTGACGGCTCGTGGGCAGGCCTCAACAGCTGCTTCAACCGCCTTCACCATTGGAAGAAAGGGCTATAGAAGACCACACTTAACATGGAGAATTTCTCCGTCCCTTCACAATGCGTATGATGTTGTCGACATTGAATGCATGCTTCGTCGACAACGGTCCCTTCTACAAGATGATATCAGCCCCTGTCGAAATGTACGACGGTATATCACAAACCCGAACGAGGTGTGTATACAACAGTTGCTATGTATGATTGCACCAAATAAAAGCCAAATCGAATGAAAAGAGTGACGGCTCGTGGGCAAGCCTGAACAGCTGCTTCAACCGCCCTCACCATTTGCTTACTGGAAGAAAGGGTTTCATCGAGCCTTGTGCCGTAGAAGACCATACTTGACATGGTGAATTTCTCCATCCATTCCTTTGAATGCGACCGTGACTCCACCACAATGCGTATGTTGTCGACGTTGAATGCATGCTTCGTCCTCAAGCGTAAGGAGATGATCCGGAGGGCAACACCGTTGTCCAAGGTGGTGAAAAGAGCGTCCCATGTGTCCAGACAAGGTGGGTCATGCTCACACACGAATTCGATCTCTATAGCTGTAAGGCGACCGGCAGGGCTGCAAGAGAGCATGCTAAGAACCATGGCACAGACCGCCTCCGAGCTACAGCAGAGGCCCTGTGACTCGAATTCCAGTCGCTTGAGTCGTCCTAGGCTCTCAGAGAGTAATGCCGCAGGAGGGATGGATGGCTGTCGTAGGACCGGCTCCGGATCGCCGTGGTGGGAGTTGGCTTTGATCGTCTCGAGAGAGTCGGACAGCGCAGGAGCCGTGAGCAGCTTCCAGATCGGGTGCGACTCACCAAATGCGCAGTCCTCGATCTGGCAGGCAGATGGCGAGTGAGTGACGCACAGCGAGCTCTGCGAGAAGCAATGACGTACGTAGAGCGACTTGAGGCGCAGATCGCGAGCGAAATAGACGCCCGCGAGGCTGTAGCTCCGGCTGTCATCCATGGTGACACGCTCCAGCACTAATATGGAAAGATTGGGAAGGGCGCAGACAGTCCGAGCAAAGTCGGAGAACGACAATAAATGAGTTTGAGACAGAGTAAACTCGAAAATCGACTTGAGCCGAGCAAGTGCGGATTTCGTCTGGGAGCGCAACAAGAGCCTTCCATCACAAACCGTCATTGTTCGAGGCGTCCATTCGTTGCGTCATATCTTGATATCAACGATGGTAACTCGGCGCTCTGGATGGATGCAAACTCTGGACATGAAATAACCACCCGTGGGATCCGACAGTAGATCATCCATACTGGTCATTTCTGTCCGTTTTTTGATAATCTCGCGCACGATGTCATGCAAGGTCTTGCAGGTACAGCCGATTGCGAGTAGAGCGCGACCATCATTCGTAATCTCCAGGATGTTCCACCAGAGCTCGAGTGGAAGCCCTCCGACCGGTGAAGGTGAACTTCAACCATGTCAGCAGGTGACTCGTACAAACAAGCTTATTAGTGTACGCACTATTCATCGTATGCGTCGTGCAGCCAATGCTTCTCATTCTCGTCCCTATCATACTCCTCACTCTCATCCAACCCGGACCCCCCGTTTTGCCGTTTCGAACGGGTCATCGACATAGTGCACGAATGAAATGTAGTCGACATAGGGGGTGTGGATGTTCTTGTTAAGATATGTAGAAGGAGAGGTTCACTTGCACCACGATACAAGGGATCCTGGCTTTATGGGGCACGGTGTCTCCAAAGAACTCGGTGCACGCATTGTCTGTGTCCCAACACCGTGGGCCTCAGATGCCGCATAGCACGAACCTTGAGCTTAATGAGACACATTCTGAATCCACGAGGCATCTGAGCGTCTGGCTCATCAGGTATCATCCCCAGTTCCCGAACGGCCTCTCAATTTGATTGTCTTGAACAGCTTTTGGTGTATCAGTCATGTTTAGTACTCACGCATGTAGGCATGGAATACGCAGGAAAATATATTGAGGTTTAACACGATGGCTCGTGCGGGAACCACGTGGTTGCCTCGTTGCCACAAGATACTCGGGATCCAAACACGTGTTGAACAACTTCCGGTATCGCGGCCCCTTGAATGAGGTCCAGGCTATCACATCCCATCGATGCTGAGGCTCTACATACCTGTTAGAAGTTGTCCCGATGCCATTATTGGTTTCCGTTCCGTCCATTGTCATCTACGGGCAGTGCATGATCTGATTTGGGCTCAGCGTGATTCCGCCGCGAATAGAGCAGACAGGCCTGAGCACATGGGTCAATGCGGAGAGCAAAATCCAGCGCGCGTGGTACTCACGCGGGCGGCACAGTGAAGATCGAGGTTATCGGGCGGCGGGTTGAAGACCAAGAAGGAGAATGGAGAAGGGTCCACGTCGGTTCATCAGGAAAGTGTCCAGTTGGTCTGACACGTCTTAAAGGTCTGGAACAGACATATTCAGACAACAAGTGGACCAGACACTGTTGTCTGAATCCATCAGGTTCATTTCTGAATCAGACGGTCAATGTCTTATTCAGACAAACTCAGACACCATCCAGACACCTCTCAGGCTGTCGTCAGAATGTCGACAAAATTCAAATATATTATGACTACTGTAATGGTAAATACAGCTGTAACCGTCACACTTGTGAAGAGGCTGGCATAGTGTCTGAATTGACCGGTACGGGTACATGGGGAATTTGGACGATGCATACCTCGTGAATGCAGATCCTATTGAGAGGGAGTGGGATGGTGACGGCCGGGTGATATCACACAAGCTGCACCAGGAAGTATAAGATTGGGCTCTGGTTCGGCAAGAGAGGCAGGGGAAGAAGTAATAAAGGCATAGAAAGTGTTGAGGACGACTCACGGGCAGTGGATTTCG
>KB445803.1:30565-102763 GCA_000320605.2 Gelatoporia subvermispora B
ATACACCCGATTTGGGTATGGACTCCTTATTGTAGCACTAATGTAGTAACATCTATTTTCTTTTGTTGTTCTATTATAGTACACATTTTTCTTTTGTTCATACTCTCTTTGTTTACCTGATTTGTGTGCCTTTCCCACGTGCTTTTGCCTATAAAAAGGGCTCAGAAAGTTGGGGAAAGAAAACTGCACAACCGAACAACAGCAACAGAAGCACCACGAATCAGAACGAACATAGTGTTTGAACTAGGTAAACTCCGAAAGTTTACCATCTTACGTCTATAGCTTACACAGTGACTAACACGGGTCACTTTTGTAAGAACACTTCTAGTTTATCGTAACTAGGCAACATCGCTCTTGGACTAGCTATCACGACGGTAGTAGTTCATACTTGGAATCTATTATATCTTTAACTCGCCCTCTACTGTGTATTAACTTACCCAGTTTTGTGATCTATCGAGAAGTTGTAGCAGGTAATATATCTGTCTATAACTCATCTCTGGCATTAGCTTGTTACTACAAGAACAACTGCGTAAGCTATCCGGTCTAACGACTGACCCGATCCGCGCAGGTAGCTGATTAGATTGATTTTAGGTTTTGACTTTTATCAATCAACAGTTACGCTCGTCACACGTTGGACCTGGGTATTCGCAGATCACGTTTTCGTGTGACGGGTCTGCAGATATCATATTGCAGAAGACACATGAGATTCGAGAATGACCAAGACTATTGATGATAGCGAAGGCGGGCATATAGAGATTGGGATATTGTTTATACGATTCCATGTGCAGGCTGCAGATAGGTAGCCATCATCCACAACCTGCTCCAGGACATCTTGCTTCCATCTCCATGTCCTCCGAGATGTCTCTAACTGCTATACGATGTCAGCATATGGACTGAACGTATGCAATTACATTATAAGTCTGATTTGAACATGCAACCAATTTGATCTATTCAGCTGACAATGGAACATACTCAGACCATCCGCAGCTCCGACAATGTTCATACGGTCAGCGATATGCCTCCTGACCAATCACAAGCCGTATAACGGGACACCTGTCAGTAGTGTCATGCAGCAGTACTCCGCTGCACTCTTGTACTGGTGTGAACCTCCATATTTTCACAGGATTACATCACAATAGTATGGAATGTGTATATATTGTGCCTATGTAAGTGATTTTATAACGCTCAAGATCAATTGAGGTATGGTCGGACCGTCGAGTACTTAACCTCAATGGTTGGGCACTCAGTGATACCAGAAGCATGATCAAGTGCTGCCCTTCGACTACACCACGAGCACAGTTAACAGCAACCTAGCCTAGTCTCATACGACCTCAACAACTCAATAAATGAGTCATTCAATCCTTTCTAACCCGCCTCGAGTCCGTCGCAAGTTGGCTGAGTATGACATCATTGACAGGGCGTCCCGTTATACGGCTTGTGATTGGACAGGACGCATCTCGCTACTCATATGGATAGTATCAGAGTCGCAAATGGTCTAGATATGTTCCGGTATCATCTGTGTAGCTCCAGTTATGCACATTTCTATCATGAGACTCACAGTTTCATCACCCAGGTTCAATTAATATATTGACACCGTATGCTCATATTGGAGACATCTCGGAGGACGTAGAGATGGCAGCGATATGTTCCGGAACAACTCGTGGATGGAATCTTCCATTTGATAACATACTATATGTGATGGTATGTAAAATAACTGATCTCATTGTGCCCGCGCCCGCTGCTATTCAGCCATTCTCGTGGGTCTTCCGAGTCTGTGGTATGATCATATGAAATCTGCAAACCCTGAAAAGCGTGATTTACGAAGACCCAGGTACAACGCGACGCTTAATTGCACCATCCGCGCATTTTTTTTACCATTGACGATGACGCCGCGATGCTCTCGACGACTACTCTATATTGAGCGTCGAGGAGGCCTCCCCGGGATGGAGCCTCGAAGGCCCCTGGCGCCCGACCACATTAAGGGCCTCCTAGGCCCATTACGTAAGCATTGATGTCCGGACTGAGGTGCAGCGAGCTCCGCGAGAAGCAATGACGTACATCAAGCCACTTGAGGCGCAGCGAGCGAGCGAAATAGATGCCTTGGAGGCTGTAGCTCCGGCTGTCATTCACGGTGACGTTGCGCAGCACTAATGTGGACAGATTGGGAAGGGCACATACAGTCCGAGAAAAGTCGGAGAAGGTCGAGAAGTGAATGCAATGTAGTGTCAAATCAGTGACCGACTTGAGCCGAGAGAATGCGGATCTCGTCTGGGAGCGCAACAAGAGCCTTCCATCTGATATTAGCATGGCTTGAAGACGCAGGCTCTTCGGGTCATATGTTGATATCCATGTTGATAGTATAGCGCTCCTGATCGAAGCTCCACGGAAGAAGTAGCCGCGCGTGGGATCATCCAGCAGATCATTCAGCTCCATCATGATTGTCCGTTTTTCGATTATGTTGCGCACAACGCCGCAAAAGGCCTTGCAGGTGTAGCCGGTTGCGAGCAGAGCGCGAGGATCATCCGTGATCTCGAGAACATTCCACCAGAGCTCCAGTGGTAGACCTCCGATTAGTGAAGGCGAATGGACGCGGGTACTTCAATCACGTCAGCAGGCGACTTGGTGCAACCTAGCCTATTAGTGTGCGTACTAGCGACCGGATGCCTTGTGGGATTTGTACTCCTCATTCCCGTCCCTGGCGTACGGCTCAATCTCGTCCGGTTGGGGTGTTGATGCGCTGCGCGAAGCAAATGTGGTCGCCATGGAGGGTGTGTATGTACTTATTCGAGGCCTGTGGAAGGGCAAGTTCGCTTGCACCGCGACGCAAGGAGCCTGAATTTATGCCTTCGGAGTCTGTTTCATGAATGCAGTGCGGGCATTGCCTGCGTTCCACCATCTTGGGCCTCAGATGCCGCATAGTACAAACCTTGAGCTTAATCAGACACATTCTGAGTCCTCGAGGCCACCTGAGCGTCTCATCAGGTAGTATCCCTACTCAAGTGGATTGTCTTCAACGGCTGGTCATGCATCGGTCGTGCTCAGCGTCCACGCATGTCGCCATGGAATACGCGGGAAGATATATTGAGGTCAAACACGGGAGCTCGTGCGGTATCCTCATGGTGGCGCCGCTGCCACCAGATACTGGGAATTCGGATACACGTTGGACAGCCTCCAAGTGTTGCAGCTACTCGGACGAGGTCCAGACTGTCACAGCCCATCGATGCTGATGCTGTGCATACCTGTACGAAAATATCGCGATGCCCCCGTCGGTCGCCGTTCCGTCCGGTCCGCTGACAGCTGTCATCTGCGCGCAGTGCATGATCCTATGGGGCTCCAATGCGATCATCCCGTGAATATAGCAGAGAATAGGACGAACAGAGAGGAGATCGCTCGTCGACGACTATGAAGCCCTCTCCATGATCATTCCAATGCGGAAGGGCCTGCGGAAATGAAACAAGTCACAATCTATGGGAGAAAGGAGCGGCGTTTCACGGCTTCGCAAAGAAGGTAGACGGCGCTGCGGGTGACCTCGGGCGCGATCCGAAGAACTTGCGAACGCCCACGTAGGAAAAAGTGTAGGTAGAAACGTCCTGGTAATGCAATATCTATTCCCATAACAGGAAGGCTTCAAGACATACCTGCTGTGGGATGGCAACGTGAGTTAGGGCCGGTTTGTTGCACTGATTGGGCTCGCCGACACGGGATAGCAGTCTAGCTCTCATGTTATTTGCGCGGGCAGCGATTCGAAGCTCGAGATGGGAATCGAGGAGGATCGGTACCAGTTTGAAATGCATAGCCACATTCACAATGACACCCGGTGATGCGGAGACTGGGCCGCGATTGAGTCTGCAACAGGGAGGTGGGGCTGCTCGAGCGAGATGCTGGATGGCGCAAATACTACGAGGTAGGAAGCACTGATGAACTGAACTACCACAGGAGGGCGAGCATGGAGCGGCGATGTTCGAAAGTATGTGCATTCGTTCGGCGCCTTCGATGAGCAGGCATTGGGTGCTAAGCTGTGGACCAGCGCCGAGCGCCGAGCAGATGAGCCTGAGTAAGATGTAACGAGTAACCCGCTACTTGTGAACTCAACGGAGGAACCGTAGGTCGCAGGGGCTCACCGTGATTGTATCAACTTGGCTCCTGATCTTCATCAGGTACCGGAAGCAATGGCATTGCAAGCTGTGCGATATTAGAAATAGCCTCGAGTCATTTAGAGTAACACAAATGAGATAACAAGAGCAGCCCCGAGGAAACCTGGTCGATTTCCCGCATTTGCTCCGGTCCAGAAGAATGACTGGCCGGTGCTTGTCACGAATTCAGTGGGTTGGAATGAGAAGAGAAAGCAGATGGTATAGTGATGTACGGAGATGTGGTCCCACGGTTGTGACGCCGATAGCTGCGTCCAAGGGCATATCGAGCGACTTGCAAGTCGACATGCCCGATCCACGATCGGGCGCTCAGAGCGCAACATGCCTAGCGCGCAAACCACACAGCCACGAGGCACGCGCCAGACAGCATATTCTACGACTGCATCCACACTGTGACCCTCAGGCATTCAGTACATGTCCTTCTATCCCATTCGCTCTGGCTGATTTCAGATCTCCACCCGCATGCAAAGGCTATAGACACCACTCGATCTCCCAGCAACCAGTCGCGATCGGCCTCAAGACGAATCCTTGGTCGTCTACCTTCACTCGATACTTGTCTTCTGTGCTCAGCCTACGTTAATGTTAAGGCCCGGGATACAGCAAAGTAGATGTCATGATGCTTGACTATGTGCGAGTTCATTTTCTTCACTGTATAGCGACAGGTGAGGCAGGTTCTGAGTTGCTCTTCAGGTGCTGAACGGGGGTGTAGGAGTCGGAGCAACAGCCGCGGCTTGGAGAAGATCGTCGAGGGACCCTAAGTATTTGCCTACGAGCCTCACTGTACGCTTCAGCCCTCACTGTACGCTTCAGCCTCCAGTTGTTTGGCACAGCCACATTCGCTCGCACTTCAGCAAGCGATTCGATCATTTGAGCATCCTCCGTACCACAAGGCTATCTCGAATGTTTTCCCATGCATTTTCAGGAACGGCACGTCCCACACTACGGACGTGAGATCCATCCGTTATGACCTCGAATGCTCGGGATGGTGAAGAAGGCCACGACTACGATGGACGGCTCGCTCGGGAAGGAGATCGAGATGATGAACCTGGAAAGGCCGCGGATGGTGCACAGGCGAGGAGTACTTGCGGTGGACCCGTACCTAAAGGTGGAGGATCTGGACAACGTGTATGTCAGCTACAGCATGTGAGCATCTCGTTATGCGTTTTGTACCACGAATAGACATGCTCCGCTTTCATCTAGGCGTCACCCGGGCGCGGGGGCCAGGACGCACTACCACATATTGCTGTGCTCGAGGACATCACAGCATGCGCACATAGGTGCAGGACATGACGGCTGATTCGACAAGGCGGATCTCAACACGTTCATTCAACCACCTTCGAGGTAGTATAGGTCTTCACGCCTCAAGCTGCAGAACACGCCATCCCGGTTCTCCAGATAATGAGTGTGTGCTGCTCCCCGACCTCATTTCCTGCGACGAAGCGTTGAGATGATGTGCTTGCGGCAGTGAGTGTTATTTGACAGTCTGCATCATATTCTTCTGAGTCGCACGTCCTGATCATATCGCACAGGCTCATTTTACACAACGCGTATGCACATATATACCTCGCTCGGGACTGCGGGTTCTGTTCGTCTTGTGACACCTAGATATGAGCTGATATGGACGCCTCGATAGATTGATTCTGAGGGCGCACAACGACATGCTGCCCCGGTAGAGTATACGTGTCATCAAGTGACAGACATAGTTTTGAAATGCAGAATCCGAAAACCCGCGTGTACTGGGCACCTTGTTCCAGAAGCGATTGACCCCTTCTCCAACTCATGTCAATTCGAAGCGGATCTACCACACATTCAGCATACAAGCCAGTCTGCGAAAGCACAATGCACACCGCCACTCGCTCCTATGTCATCACGCCGATCTCGCCGCAGCTATGATAGTCAGTTTTTACTCACAAGAGCGTCTAGCCGCGCTTGTCGTGGGCAATCGCCAGCTCAAACCACAGGTGGGGTCCCGTGAGCAAACCAGGCACAGATAACGTGGGGGCTATTTGCAGAGATGCGCATTCGGTTTGCGGGTGGATGCAAAGGTACGTTATACGCAACGAGTGCGACATGCGTACGCGCGGGTATCGAGAGGGATGTGTTGTTGCACGTAACATATTTAGTATACATTAGAAGCTCCGTGTCTGGAACGACCGTCATCGAGATGAATAGAAAGCGTTCGTGGGAATACGGTCTTGCTCGAGCAAATGGAGCATAGCGTGTGTGAAACGTGGGGTCATAAGTAGGACGCATTGCATGAGAGGCAAAAGAGATCTTTGCGACCGCTGATCTCATTTTCCTCGACAGCTAGTTGACGGCGTTGTCGGGAGGGGGAAAATCGTGGCCTGAGGGGAGTACAGATGAACCATGTACGTGAGAAGATTCAAAGAGAAAATTCAAAGAGACTGGTCTCTTTTACGCGACGATATCAGTCCATGTCAGTATGTGCAACGAATTATCACGAACCTGAACCGCGAGTGTATATAACGGTCGCCCTATATTTGTAATGATTGAGAGGTTCAATCTCAATCGAAAGAGTCGAAAGAGTGACTCTTCCGGGGTATGCCCCGACAGCATCAGCCGTCTCCTCCAATACTCGCCTACTGAAGGGAAGGATCTCATGCCTGACTTTGACAATGAACTCCGTACTTGACATGGCGAACTTCCCCGTCCATTCCGGCGAATGCGACTGTGAGTCCGCCATGATGCGTATGTCGTCGGCGTTGAAGGCATGCTTCGTTCTCAGGTGTACAGAGATGGTCCTTAGTGTAACAAAGTTGACGGCCGTGACGCCGCTGTCCAAGGCGGTAAACCGGGCTTCCAACGTATGCAGACAAGGCGGGGAATGGTCGCACGAATAGTTGATCTCTATAGCTACAATGCGAACAGCAGGGCTGCGGGAGAGCAGGCTGAGCGTCACGCGCGAGACTGCTTCAGAGCTACAAGAGAGGCCGAGTGCCTCGAATTGCAGTCGTTGAGTCGTCCCATGCTCGCATAGAGTAACACCGCAGGAGGGACGGATAGCCGTCGTAGGGGCAGTTCCGGATCGCTGGCGTCGGACCAGGCTTCGATGTGCTCGAGGGAGTCTGACAGGGACGGGGCCGTGAGCAGCTTCCAGATCGGGTGCGACTCGCCAAATGCGCAGTTAAAGGTCTGGCGGGCAGATGGCAAGTGAGTGACGCACAGCGAGCTCGGAGAGAAGCAATGACGTACCTCGAGCTCCTTGAGGCGCAGATCGCGAGCGAAGTAGACGCCCTCGAGGCTGTAGCTTCGGCTGGCATCTACAGTGACACGCAGCAGCACTAACATGGAGAGATTGGGAAGGGCGCATACAGTCCGAGCAAAGTCGGAGAACGTCGAGAATTGGACGTTATACAGAGTCAACCTGGTGACCGACTTGAGCTGAGAAAGTGCGGATCTCGTCTGGGAGCGCAACAAGAGCCTTCCACGTGATATTTCCATGGATTGAAGACGCTGACTCTTCGTGTGATATGTTGATATACACGATGGTAGCTCAGCGCTCCCAATTCTAGCTGTGGAAAAGAAGTATCCACCCGTGGGATCAGACAATAGATCATCCAGCCCGCTCATATATTTCCGTTTCTCGATAATCTCGCGCACAATGTCGCGCAAGGTCTTGCAGGTGCACCCGGTTGCGAGTAGAGCGCGAGGATCATTGGTAATCTCCAGTATATCCCACCAGAGCTCGACCGGCAGGCCTCTGTTTCTGGAGCGCAGATCTAGAACGAGGAGACAAGCTCCGTAAACACCTCAGACGTCACTATAAGTCTCATATATTAGGTACCTAGAACGAGGAGACAAGCTCCGTAAACACTAGGTACTATCAGTATGTAGTAGATACTCGGAATAAACAAACGGGCTCACCCTCAGACGTCACTATAAGTCTGAGGGCCATATCTGTGCTACGAACGAAAAGGACATACGATCTTACATAAGAACTATACAGGACACGGAGGCATCTTATGTCTGGATCGTACCTGCGAACATATCGGGCGACTTTCCTAATCGGGACGTGGCGCGCCACCGCCGACGCGCCGCCGCGCGCGCGCACACACACGCCCGCCCTTGATATCCGACACTCTGACCGAAGGCGAATGGATGGGAGCACTTCAACCACATCAGCAGGCGACTCGTGCAAAAAAGCCAATTAGTATGCGTACTACAGATTGGATTTCTCGTCTGATTCGCAGCCTTGAGTCACTTTCCCTGCACACTCCTCAAACCAGCGTCCCCAGTTCTCGTATAATTCGTACTCCTTGCTCTCGTCTGTATCCGATCGGGCTATCGATGTACTGCACGAATCCATCGTAGTTTCCATAGAGGGTGAGGATGTTCTTGGTCGAGGTCTGTGGAAGGGGAGATTCGTTTGCACCAGGATACAAGGGAGCCTGGCTTTATGGGGCTCCTATATTGTTTCCGGTGGATGCGGTGCGCGCATCGCCCGCGTCCCAATACCGTGATCCTCATATGCCGCATATCCCGAACCTTGAGCTTAATGAGACGCGTTCTGATGTCACGAGGCATCTGAACGTCTCATCAGGCAGTATCCCTATTTCACGATTGGCCGCTCACATTAATTGTCTTCAACAGCTCTTGATGCATCGGTCGTGCGCAGTGCTCACGCATATAGCCATGAAATACCAAGGAAGATATATTGAGGTCAAACACGGTGGCTTGTGCAGAATCCTCGTGATGGCGCCGTCGCCACATGATACTCGGAATCCGGATACGCATTGAACAGCCTCCGAGTCTTGCAAGTACTTGGACAAGTTCCAGACTGCCACAGCTCATCGATGCTGACGCTGTGCATACCTGGCCAAAAATATCGCGATGCCCCCATCGGTCGCTGTTCCGTCCGGTCCGCTGTCATCTGCGCGCGGTGCATGATCCTATTGGGGCTCCAATGTGATCATACCGTGAATATAGCAGAGAATGAGACGAACAGAGAGGAGATCGCTCGTCGACAACTACGAAGCCCTCTCCCGGATCGTTCCGATGCGGAAAGGCCTGCGGACACGAAACAAGTCACGACCTATGTGAGAAAGGAGCGGCGTTCAACGGCTTCGCAAAGAAGGTGGACGGCGCTGCGGGTGACCTTGGGCGCGATCCAAAGAACTTGCGAACGCCCACGTAGGAAAGAGTGTAGGTGGAAACGTCCTGGTAATGCGATATCTATTCCCATACTACAGGAAGGCTTCAAGACATACCTGCTGTGGGATGACAACGTGAGTTAGGGCCGGTTTGTTGCGCTGATTGGGCTCGCCGACGCGGGATAGCAGTCTAGCTCTCATGTTATTTGCGCGGGCAGCGATTCGAACCTCGAGATGGGAATCGAAGAGGATCGGTACCAGTTTGAGATGCACAGCCGCATTCACAATGACACGCGGTGAGGCGGAGACTGGGTCGTGATCGAGTCTGCAACAGGGAGGTGGGGCTGCTCGAGCGAGATGCTGGATGGTGCAAATGCTACGAGGTAGGACGCACTGATGAGCTGAACTACCACAGGAGGGCGAACATGGAGCGGCGATGTCCGAAAGTATGTGCATTCAATTGGCGCATTCGATGGACAGGCATTGAGTATTGCGCTGCGAACCAGCGCCGAGTGCCGAACTGTGGATGATCTTGGGTAATATGTGACGAGAACTCCGCTACGTATCAGCTCAGCGGAGGAACTGGAGAGCGACTCCTCCATTCCTGTGATCGTGCAACAAGCCCTGCATTAAGCAAAGATATGTCGATTCGAGGAATGCACGCACAGAAGATCAGATATCTTCCTATCCTTGCGAGCCACCTTCACGGTTCTCCAATGGCGAAACATTGGGCAGACTCCGAAGCCCTACAACATAGAGAGCGCATCCTCAAAGCCACAGACAAACGATTTGGCACGGAGGCCAGTCACATAGCCCCATTTACGTCGTGCATGGCAGTGATCTTCGAGGTAGAACGCTCGGATCAGGCACAGAAGGCATCGTTAAATTTGTTACTCATTTTTACTACAAGAAGAGCATGAATCTGTGAGTGGATAGCCATATGTTGTAGCACAGGACACGGTCCCGAAGCGTACCGGAGCCTGATGATCGCCGATCGGTCGTGTAACCACCTGGTCCCAGGCAAGTGCGTGTCGCCAATTGTAATGTGAGGGCATGATCGACCGTATGTTCGTGGAGAAACGTTTCCGACAGGATTACTACGAGAAGACGAGTCTGGAGAGGGAATAGGAGGAGTTCCTGGAGCCGCAGATGGTCGTCGAGGCACGGTGACCGTGCAGGTTTGAGCATCTCAAGTCCCCCGGCAGACTCCGACAACGGCGTCTCACTCGCTCCCGCGATGTTCGATTGCTGCTCGAGGCGCTCTTGACCCTGTCCTGCGCTGCGACCGATGCGGGAATTGATTTCTGACTTCTGCTCGATCATTCTAGATGTACCACATGAGCGCTACAAGATGGCTATGTGGTCTGCATCCTATCAATCATGGCCGGAAACTCAGCTTGCACTCATCTCGTCTTGTGTCACATCATAGATCTTGGCGCGAGACGATTCACTGGTCCAATGCAAGTTCCTAGAGAAGCCTGCCAACGGTTGCGTCTCTTATCTGGCTTAGGGTTAGTAGCTATGTGTAGAGATGTGCATTCGGTTCACGAATGGATGTGACTGTACGCCGTAAAGAAAAAAAGAGCGCGAGTCGGGTACGCACGGGTATGGAGAGGGATATGTAGTTACATGTGATAAATTTAGTATACATTGGAACCTCAGTGTCTGGTACGTTTATTATCAAGATAAAGTAGAGAAAGTTAATGGGGAATACTGCTAGAATGAGCCGGGTCTTGCTCGAGTAAATAGAGCATCACGTGTGTGAGGCGTCGGGGTTATATGTAGGAGGCAAAAGAGATCTTTTCGACGATTGGTCTCCAGTTTCTCGAGAGTTAGCTGACAGCATGATCGGGAGGGGAAATTCGTGGCCTGGGGGGAGTACTGATAAATCATATATGCGAGGAAGCTCAAGGGGAAATGGTCTCTGTTCCGCGACGACATCAGCCCCTGTCAATATGTACGACATTTCATCACGAACCTGGACGTCGAGTATATACAATGGTCGCCCGGTATGGAAGACAATTGAGAGGGCCAAATCGAATCGAAAGAGCGATTCCCCCTGGGCGTGCCTCGACAGATGCTTTTGTCTTCTCCGATATTTGCTCGCTGTAGGGAAGGATATTATTGTCGCCATAGTTAGCGAACACCATCCTTGCCATGGTGAACTTCTCCGTCCACTGCGGTGAGTGCGGCTGTGAGTCAATCACCACGCGTAAGGTATCGACGTCGAAAGGATACTTCGTCTCTAAGTATACAGAGATGGTCCTCAGGGCAGTGAAGTCAGCGACCATGACAACGTTGTCCAATGTGGCAATGAGGGCCACCCATGTGGTCAGCCAAGGCGGCGAATGGTCGCACGCGTAGTCAATCTCTATGGCTGCAATGCGACCGGCAGGACTGTGAGAGAGCAGGCCGAGTACCCTATCACAAACTGCTTCACTGCTGCAGGAGAGGCCCCGCGGCTCAAGTAGTACTTGCTTAAGTCGTCCTAGGCTTGCAGAGAGCAACGCGGCAGGAGGGATGTATAGCTGTTGTAGGGCTCGCTCCGGATTTCTGGCGTAGGATTGGGCGTGGATGTGCTCGAGGGAGTCGGACAACGACGGGGCCGTCAGCAGATTCCAGATCGGGTGTAACTCGCCAAACGTGCAGTCCCAGATCTGGCCAGCAGATGGCAAGTAAGTGACACACAGCTTGCTCTTGAGAAGGAATGACGTACACGGAGCACTTTGAGGCGCAGATCGCGAGCAAAATAGATGCCCTTGAGGCTGTAGTTTCGGCTGTCATTCATGGTGACGCAAGACAGCTCTAAAGTGAACAGATTGGGAAGGGCGCATACAGTCCGAGCAAAGTCAGAGAACGTCGAGAAGTGGATGTACATCAGATGCAGAGTGGTGACCGACTTGAGCTGAGAGATTGCGGATCTTATCTGAGAGCGCAACAAGAGTCTTCCACTGTGAATCATCATTTCGTCAAGACGCAGACTCTTCGTGTCATATATTGATATCCACGGTGATAATTCGGCGCTCTGGATCCAAGCCTCGGAGAGGAAGTAGCCCCCCGTGGGGTCAGACAATAGGTCATTCAGCCCCCTCATACGTGTCCGTTTCTCGATAATTCCGTGCACAATGTCACGCAAGATCTTGCAGGTGCAGCCGGCTGCAAGGAGAGCGCGAGGATCACCTGTAATCTCGAGGATGTTCCACCAAAGCTCGGGTGGCAGGCCTCCGGCAGGTAAGTCCTCATGGACACGAATACTTCAATCATGTCAGCAACCGACTCGCACAAACAAACCTAGCAGCGTACATACGATGGATCGGATACCCAGTTTGATTTGTACTCCTCACTCTTGTCCCATCCAGATTCCTCCCTCTTGTCCACGCTGTACTCCTCACTCTTGTCCGGCTCCGTCTGGGCTATCGATGTAGCGCACGTACTCAATGTAGTCGCCATGAAGGGTATGGATGTAGATCTTCGAGGTCCGTGGAGGAGGAGGATCGCTTGCACTACGATGCAAAGGAGCTGTGTATATGAGGCTCAAAGCACTGCACATTAGGTGCAGTGCCACTTGAGCACTGCCTGCGTTCCATAATTGTGATACCCGGTTATCACATCGCCACAAATCTCAAGCTTAACTGAGACACGTTCTGAGTCCCACGACGCATCTGAGTGTCTCATCAGCTCCCTAGTTCAGGATCGGTTACTCAAGTCAGTTGTTCCAAACAGCACTTTATGCATCAGGCTTGCTCGAGCATATCGCCATGGAATATACAGCAAGATATATTGAGGTCAAACACAGGAACCCGTGCCGGAGCCTCGCGGTTGACTCGCTGACACAAGATACGCGGAATCCGTATACGCGTTGGACAGCGTTCGAGTCTTGCAGGTTTTCGGTTGACGTCCCGTTTCCCAGACTCTCAGCCAGAAACGGTGCTGAGACTCAACATACCTCGTAAAAGATATCCCGATCCCCTTCATTGGTTACCGTCCCGTCCGCAATCATCTGCGGGCGGTGCGCGATCTGATTATGCTTTATTGTGATTGCACTAGAAGTAGAGCAGAGAGAGTAGAAAAAGGAATGCGACGAACCGAGGGGAGAACGCAAGTCAACGAAGCCTCCGCCCTGTAATGTCGATGAGCAGGGGCCTGCGAAATGGAAGCAGATCGGCACACGTGCGAAGTCGGAGCGGCAGTCAGTAACGCGTGAACCCTGCTTCATGAAGGAGCGCGCGTAGAAGGCGCAGCGGGTGTCATTAGGCGTGACCTAACTAATTTGTGAGCACCCACCTGAACGCCTGAATGCACGAGTGTAGCGGGCTCTGGAGGACCCGAGTGCACCCTGAAAATGTCCGGGAAATGTAATACTTATTTCAGGATTACAGAAAGACGTACCTATTTTGGGACGGCGGCACGAGCCAGAGTAGTCTTATTGCGCTGATTGGACCCGCCAAAAAACTCGCATTGTACGTGCGCGTGCGGCGCAACGGAGATGCCGGCCGAAGTCCTCGGGCAGCGACTTGAAGATTAAGAAAGAGGATCGGGGCATCTGCGCGTGCAAGGTCTGTCGTCCTCAGGCCGCTGCTCGTCGCGTTCAGCCCAAATCACCCCGGAACGCGGCTGGTGGCAGAGGTTGTAATGAGGACATGGTATTGTTATTTGTCGACGCGATGGGCGGGCGGGACGACATGAGAAGAACTTTCTCGGAGGAGAGGCACAAAGGGCGGCTCGAGGAGTCGGTATGCTCAGGGAAGAGCGGTGAGTGCGATACCACGACCCGAGAGTGTATGCCTTCGATTGGTGGGCTCGTTGGACATGCGTTGAGTGTTGGCGCTAAGCTGCGGAATTAAGCCTTCCCCGATCCGTGACGCGTGATCGGACACTCAGATCTCAGAGCGCATCATAGCGCGCAAACCATACAGCGACGAGGCGCGTACCAGATAACATCCTACGGCTGCTATCCACAATCTGACCCTTCAGTACATGAGGCCCCTACCAGTGAGTCTGGCTGAAGCTCGGACATCCGACACGGGGGAAGTTAGGATACATCCAGCCGTCGACAGCTCAACTTGGTGTCTACATAACCTGACCTGAATAATTTCGCCCCTCACAACGCCTTGTACGGTTCAAGTCCGCCTATGAACCCAATTAGATATAGGACAAGGGGGAGACCTAGTCGTGCACGATGCGCATAAAACACTGCCAACGCAACAGAGCTCTTCGATCTATTTGCAAGCGATCGCGATCCGCGTCGGGACAGGTCTCTGGTACCCTGATGTTTCCTCGATACCGGTCATCTCTCCTCCGAAATCTTTTCCACAGCAGCGTAGAAGCCACAGGGACGACATGTGAGTACATTACCTCCACTGTGTAGCCGTGAATGAGGTCCTGAGTACTCTCCTGATTCTGGGCGGGGGTGTAGGTGCTAGCGCATAGGACGCGTTGAAGAATGCCATCGTCACGGGTGCAGTTGTACCTTTGTCTCCCTTTTTTGTCGCACAAGCACACTCAGTTTGCGTACAGCGTCCGTCAGCCAGTACGCAAGTCGGTTCATACGTCTCCCGAATGCGAGGCCGATACGACTACAGTATATCACGATGCAACGCCAGTCACGGCTCTGGGCATTGGAGGGGGTCAAGACTAGGCGAAGATTACATATCAGGTGAACTCAATCCAAGAGGTGAACGGCTAGGACAATGTGCACATCGGTCTCGCATGTGCACATTCCTGCCGGCACTGTCGCTCGGTGAGCCCTTAACCTGATGCCTGTACTCTAGCGGTCGAAGGCCCTGGAGCTTCAGACATCTGATGTCCGCGTAGGCATCGGCCAGACAAGGAACCGTCGAACGCGGGCCTTAGGGTTCATGTTATCGAGCGCGACCCAAAGCATATCGCTCACGTTGGACTTGCACATCTAATTTCAGTGCGTGGTCGCGTGAATCATCCACTCGATCATCCATCTACGGTTGAGGCTTCGCCCTGCGGTGAAAGCACCTTCATTACTATGATCTTGTCGTGTTTCTAACCGCATTTCTGTATATAGTCATACCGTCCTCAGCCCGCGTCAGACACGTTCAGCTCAAGTGTACAAGATATGGTGTCCTCTAAGGGCGAGCCGCATCAAACGTCGCTTTACATCGACGTCCGCAGCATTCAAACGACATCATGCAAGTTATCCCGGATGCATCAATGACTGCGTCGCAGTGCACAATGATCCTCCCTGATTGGACAGAGGACCATCGTGTTCTGCGCTCCCTCTTCGTCGTGATTGATGCGGGCGCGGAGGGCAAGGTGCGTGTACGCATTGTGTACTTAGGATACATTCGAAACGTCGGTGTCTAGTACGACTGTCATCGAGAGAGCATGAAGCAAATTTAGTAATAGCGAACTAGGTGTAGTCCCTGACTATGTATGTGCACCAATAAAAATAGACATGCAGCACGGTGCGTCTGGAGATCGAGAATCAGAAAGTTGTTTCAATGAGGGCAAGTATGCTGCGAACCAATGGTGCGTCACATGTGGGATATGACAGCTATAGTGGGAGGTAAAAGAAGTTCGTTAATTTGATAGCTGGACGTGAAGGAATCGTATTCGTCTATGCGGAGAGAACTGGGAGATCATATGCACAACAAAGCTCGACAGATGATGGTCTTCCGAACGATGATATAAGATCCGTAAAGATCTACATCATCACAAACACTTACGGCGTGTGAATATAACGGTCACCGTGCGTGTGCATCGTTCTGTCCCATGAGGATCAAATCGAATTCCAAGAGCGAGTTCCCTTTGGAATGCCTCAACGGCTGCTTCTGTCGTCTCCGATATCTGCTCACTGGAGGGTAGGGGCTTATCGATACCATTATCAGTGAACACCATACTTGACATGGTGAGTCTCTCCCTCCATTCCGGTGAATGCGACTTTGAGTCAACGATAATGCGTACGTTGTCGACGTTCAAAGCATGCTTTGTCTTCAAGCATACAGAGATAGTCCGTAGTGCAGCAAAGTTTGCAGCCGCAACGCCGTTGTACAAGGTGGTAAAAACGGCTTCCAACGTGTTCAGACAGGGTGGGGAATGGTCACACCGGTAGGCGATCTCTATAGCGGTAACGCGACTGGCCGGGCTGCGAGAGAGCAGGCCGAGAACCGTGGCGCAGACTGCCTCAGAGCTACAGGAGAGGCCCCATGGCACGAATTGTAGTCGCTCGAGTCGCCCTAGGCTCGTAGAGAGTAACGCGGCAGGAGGGACGAATAGCCGTTGTAGGGCCAGTTCCGGATCACTGGCGTTGGACCAGGCGTGGATGTGCTCGAGGGAGTGGGACATCGACGGGGCCGTGAGCAGATTCCAGATCGGGTGCGACTCGCCAAATGCGCATTTCCGGATCTGGTGTGCAGACGGAAGGTTAGTGACGCACAGCGAGCTCTGCGGTAGGCAATGACGTACTTCGAGGTTTTTGAGGTGCAGATCGCGAGCGAAATACACGCCCTCGAGGCTGTAGCTCCGGCTGTCCTCCACGGTGACACTAAAAAGCCGCAACGTGTCCAGATTGGGAAGGGCGCATACAGTCCGAGCAAAGTCGGAGAACGTCGAGAAGTGAATGGACATTAGATGCAGAGTGGTGACCGACTTGAGCCGAGAGAATGCGCATCTCATCTGGGGGGGCAACAGGAGCCTTCCATTTCCAATTGTCATTGTTCGAAGGCGCGGACTCTTCGTGTCATATCTCAACATCCACAGTGGTAATTCAGCTCCCTTGATCCAAGCTTCGGAGAAGAAGTAGCCGCCCGTAGGATCAGACAGTAGATCACCCAGCCTCATCACACGTGTCCTGTTTTCTATAATGACTCTCACAATGTCGCGCAGGGCCCTGCAGCTGCAGCCACTTGCGAGTAGAGTGCGAGGATCATTGGTGATTTCGAGGATATTCCACCAGAGCTCGGATGGCAGGCCTACTGCAGGTGGATACGAATGAGCGCGGACGCTTCGGAAACATTAGCAGGCGACTCGTACAGTCAAGCTGTTACATTGCGTACTGTAGATCAGACTCCTTGTCTGATTCATGCCCCCCTCTTTCGTCCGATATAGACTTCTCCCTCTTGTTTAGACTGTACTCCTTCACCTCGCCAGAACTGTACTCCTCCTTCTCGTCTGTCTTCGAATGGGCCATTGATGTATCAAACGTACTCAATATAGTCGCCATAGAGGGTATGTATGTTCTTGTTCGTATTCTGTGGAAGGGGAGGTTCGTTTGCACCACAATGCAAGTGAGCCTAGCTTTATGAGGCTCGTAGGCTTTTCAACCAATGCGGTGTGGGCATTGCCTGCGTCCCAATACAGTGATCCTCAGATGCCACATAGCACGGACCTTGAGCTTAGCAAGACACGTCCTGAATCCGCAGGGCATCTGGAGGCTCGTCAGGTAGTATCCCTGGTTGACGATCGGCCGCTCAACTTGGTTGTCTTGAACAACTCCCGATGCACCAGTTGTGCTCACGCATATAGACACGGAATACTCAGGAAGACATAATGAGATTGAACACGGTGAATCGTGCGGGAACTTTGTGGTGGCTTTGTTGCCACAAAGTACTTGGAATCCAACTGCATATTAGGCAGCCTCCAAGTGTTGCAGCTACTCGGACGGGGTCCGGGCTGTCACAATCCATCGATGATGGGGTCTCACACACCTGTTAGATATTATCCAAATGCCCTCATTGGTTCATGTTCCGTCCGCTGTCATCTGCGGGCGGTGTGCAAAGGGGCTCGGTGAGATCGTGTCCTCTGTTCAGTACAGCAGCCATTATAACAAACCGAGAGGAAAAGACGTATCGCTAAGCGTGGAACCTTCCCTTTGATGAATTCGTTGCGAAGAGACCTGCGGTGCGGTGTGGAAGTAAGTCAAAGCCCATGCGAAGGAACAGTGTTCTGCAATGCGAGCATTCTGCTTTACGAAGGTGAACGTGGATGACTCAGTGATTGTCATTGGGTGCGACCCGAGTGATTTGCAAACGTCCGCGTTAACGTACAAATACACGAGATCACAGGTCTCGGGAGATATCAAAAGTGATTTGCAAAACATTACGGCATTGGGATATTTATTTCCAGCCTGCAGGGAGACATACCTGCGGTGGGACCGAGACCTGAGTTAAAGGTGTCTTGCTGCACTGATTGGGCTCACTGGGAGAAAGGTCCAACTGAGGAGCGAGGAGAATCGATGACAGTTCGAGTCTCGAAATGCGGGGCCACATCAACGACGGTGGGTAGCGCATGGTGATGCGGGGTTACGATCAATTCCGCAGTACAAGGATGGGACCGGTGGAATGAGATGCCAGATAAGACAATAAGACGGTAGGGATACGCCGACGTTGGAAGCTGTCACTCACGGGCGAGCATGATGTCGTGATGTTGTTCGGAAACCTGCACGTGCAAGCTCCGGACGCGCCTCATAGCAGAGGACGATGACGTGGTGCACTTGACGCGGCATGAGGGCGTGCAGGACATACCGAAAGACATGGGGAGCAGTACTCTGGAGGAAAGGCATAACAGACGGCTCGAAGGGATGGGATGCCCAGAGAGCATCGCCAGACCAGATAGAATATGTATTTGACTCCCGCACTCGATTGACAAGGACGGGATAGGATGGGGCTGTAGATAAGCATCTGGAGTTGAGCAGAGTACAGACGAGGGCAAGGTGCGACGAGTTACTACAGACTACTCGTCGATTCAACGGAGGGAACGTAGGTCGCAGGGGCTCACCGTGACCGTATCGAATTGGCTCCTGGTCTGTATCTGGTACCGGTATCAAACGACATTCCAAAAATTACAAATCAAGTTGCGCAGACATAACCTAGAGAAATTCGGAGTAACGTGAATGGCAGAATGAGAGCGGGCTTCTGAGTGATCGATTCCTGAAGTGTTTGCGCTGGTCCATGAGAGCATCCGACGGGTAGTTGTCTCCTTTCACTGCTCCAGTGCGATGGAGATGAGAACAAACTTAGAATGTATGCAGTTCAGAAAGCTGACAGACGGAGATCTGGTCTTGCAGCTGCGACCTATGACACCTGTGTCCAAGGGCATATCGAGGGACGAGCGGCATGCCCGGTGCGTGATCGGGCGCCCAAAGCGCGATAGAGCGCGCAAACCACACAGCGACGAGGCGCGCACGTCCTCCCCCATTCGTTCTGGGTGACCTCGGATCTCTGCCTGTCGGTCGGGCCTGCAGACTCCATTGGATCTCTCGGAAAGCAATTGCCATCGGCCTCAAGACGAATCCTTGATCGTCTACCTCCATTCGATACTTGACTCATGTGCCCTGCCTACCCGAAAGCTTTGCATTCAGCGAAGTACAAGTGCAATATTGGGATACATGTGAGTACATGAAGTCTCTGATGTATAGCTGTGAGAGAGGGACGTCCTGAGGTGCTCTTCAGGAGCTAAACGGCGATGTGGGAGTTGGATAAACAGATGCCGCTCGGTCTTATGTCTCGGAGAAGGTCATCGGGAGACACTGTATCCTTGTTCACGAGCCTAGCCATACGCTTAATGTTCCGGCTTCTCTGCATAACCGCATTCAGTCCTCGCACTCCGCCCGTCAGCCAGCAAACGAGTCAATCATGTGAGCATCCACCGAATCACGAGGCTATCGTGACTGTCTCTCCATACATTTTCCAACACGGCCAGCCACAAGCGGCAGACGTGACGCTCGTCCGTTACAAATTCGAAGGCTCGGGACGATGAAGAAGGTCATGACTACGATGGGCGGCTCGCTCGGGAAGGGGATGAGGCGATCAACCTGAAAAGGCCGCGGATGGTGCGCAGGCGAAGATTGTACTTGCGGTGGACCCGTACCCGGAGGTGGAGGAACTGGACAACGTGCATGTTAGACTTCAGTCACAGCCTGTGAGTATCTCATCGTGCGTTCTTGTACTTCACATAGACGTGCTCCGTTCTCATCTAGGCGTCACTCGGGCGCGAAAGGAGTCAGGACGCACTTTCACATATCCCCGCACGCGAGGGCCTCATGGCATGCGCACATAGATGGAGGTCACGACAACAAATTTGACGAGGGGGATCTCAACGCTTCAACATGACCAGTTGCGAAGTATCATAGGCGTTCACGCGTTCACGACTCAAGCTGCAGGACACGTCATCCTTGTTCTCCAGACAATGAGTGTGTGCTCATCCAAGACCCAATCCGAACCCCTGCGACAAGACGTTGAGATGACGGGCTCGCGGCGGTGAGTGTCATTTGACGGCCTGCACCGTGTTCTCCTGGGACGGAAGTCGTGATGATATCACCAACACTCGTTTTCACTTAGCGCATATACACATATATATCTCGCTTGGAATTTGATGTCCATCTCCCGTCTCGCTACGCCCCGACATGAGGTTAATATCGGTTCGGGACATCGCGATAGATTCAACAGTGCTGTGCTCCCGTAGCGAATTCGAGAGCGTATCGTGGCAAGCCGACCTAGGTAGAGTGTACGCGTCCGTGAACCACGCATTCGCTCAATCGAATAGCCTAGCAGACATACCTTCGAAATGCAGAGGCAGAGCCGATTATGATGTACACTCGATACTAAGTTCGGAAAGCAGCCGACCCTCGTCTCCAGCCCGTGCCTATTGCGAGTGGATCTATGCGCCACCGGACCGCTACACGAGCCAGTCTGTGAGGTGAGAACACGATTCAGCCCGCAGCTCTCCTGTATGTCATTGCACCAATCTCATTGCGGCCATGATAGTCGGATTTCACCTGCAAGAGCGTCTAGCGACGCGGGTACAGAGATGGATATGCGACTGCACGTAATAATATTGGGTATCCATTGGAAGCTCTGTGTCTAATACGACCGACATCGAGATAAGATGGAACCAGCTAATTGGCACACTGCTCAATTGACACGGGTCTGTCTCGAGTGAACGGAACATCACATAGGCAAGCCGTAGGTGCTTGAAGTAGACGACAAAGGACCCGCGTCTGACCAGTGATGTCCGTGATCTTGATGTCTAGTCCATAACGTAGTCGGGAGGTGATAGAATCGTGGCCCTGTGAAACGAATTGACGAATCACAAGTGCAAGGAAGCTCAAAAGCCACAGTATCTTTCACAAGGTGATCTCAGATATTGCACACATGCACGACACTGGTTAATGACAAACCTGGATGACGTGTGTATACAACGATCCCCCTGTGTAGCTGCACTCCGAAAGCTCCATGTTGAATCGAAAGAGTGACGCCCCTTGGGCATGCCTCGACATTTGCTCCTGTCTTCGACATTTGCTGGCTGAAGGGAAGAATTTCATTGCTGCCATTGTCGGTGAACACCATTCTCGACACGGTGAACTTCTCTGTCCATTCCGGCGAGCGCGACTGTGAGTCCATCGCGCATATGTTGTCGACGTTGAATGAATGGCTCATCTCTAAATATATAGAGACGGTCTTCAGTGTGGCAAAGTCAGCGACCGCGATGCAGCTGTCCAAGGTGGTAACAAGGGCTTCCCACGTGTTCAGACAAGGTGGAGAATGGACACACGCGTAGTCGATTTCTATAGCTGTGACGCGACCGGCAGGGCTGCGAGAGAGTAGGCCGAGTACGATGCCACAGACCGCTTCACAGCTGTAGGAGGGGCCCGATAGCTTGAACTGCAATCGATTGAGTCGTCTCAGACTTGCGTAACGTAACACCGCAGGAGCGATGTATAGCTGTTGTAGGGCCAGTTCCGGATCGCTGGCATCAGATTTGGCGTGAATGTGCTCGAGGGAATCGGACAGCAACGGGGCCGTGAGCAGACTCCAGATCGGGTGCGACTCGCCAAATGCACAATCGCTGATCTGCACGGTAGGTCGCAAGTGAGTAACACACCGGTTGCTCTACGAGAAGCAATGACATACGCTGAGCTTATTGAGGTGAACATCGCAAGCGAAGGAACGGCCCTCAAGCCTGTAACTTTTACTGTCCTCATTCACAGTGACACGCTCCAGCACTAATACCTCCAGATCAGGGAGGGCGCATACAGTTTGTGCAAAGTCGGTGAACGAGAAGAAATGGGTCCCCTGCAGTGTCAAATAGTCGGCCGACTTGAGCTGAGAGAGAGCGGATCTTGTCTGGGAGCGCAAGACGACCCTTCCGCCAATAAACTTTAGCCTTCGAAGACCCAGACTCGTCGGGTGAGATATCGATAACCACAACGAGAATTCATCAGCAGAAACATCAGCGTAGGAGAGGAAGTATCCACCCGTAGGATCGGACAATAGGTCATCCAGCCTCATCACATATGTCCGTTTCGTGATGATTTCGCGCACAACGTCGCGCAAGGTCTTGCAGGTGCAGCCGGTTGCGATTAGAGCACGGGGATCATCAACAATCTCAAGAATGTCCCACCAGAGCTCGAGTGCAAGGCCTCCGACTGGTGACGACGAATGGAGACAGATACTTCGGTCATGTCAGCAGGCGACTCATAAAACAAGTTTATTGGCGTGCGTACTACTGATTGAATATGTTGTCCGATTCGTACTCCTTCCTCTTGTTCCATCCAGACTCCTTCCTCTCTTCGAGACTGTGCCCCTCACTACCGTTGGTGTCTAACTGGGCTATTAAATCATCACACGTATCCAACGTGGTCGCCATAGAGGGTCTCGAAGTACTTGGTCGAGATCTGTGGAAGAAGTTCGCTGGTACTACGATACAAGGGAGCTTAATATGTGAGATCCGTGGCACTGCCTGACAGATGCGGATCTCTTTGGGCGCTGCCTGCATCCCGGTACCTTGGTCCGTGGATGCCGCATACAAGGAGATATATCAAGGTCGAACACGGGATCTCGTGCAGGAACTTCATGGTTGACTCGCTGTCACGGGATACTCGGGATCCAGACACGCCTTGGACAGCCTCTGAGTCTTGTAGCCACTTGAATGAGGTTCAGACTCTCACAGTGCGTCGATGCTGAGACTGCGCATGCCTGGACGAAAATATCTCGATACCCTCATTGGTTCCCGTTTCGTTCGCTGACAGTTGCCATCTGCTGGCGGTGCATGATCTTTGGGCAAAATGCGATCTCACGATGAATAGCGCGACGAATGTGAGAAAACGAGAAGAGAATGCGGGCCGATGATGCCAAAGGTCCTGCAGGAAGAGAAGTAAATTGAAATCCATGCGAAGTAGGAGCGGCATTCAGCCATACGACATTCCATCCCCCAATTCTCGAAGGCCGGAGGTGACCCAGCCAATCTGCGAGAGCTCACGGCAACACTCAAGGACACGGGAGTATATATTGGTTCCGGGTAGACCCAAGCGTTCCTCGAGAGTTGTCCTGGTCATGTGCGATCTATTTCCATCCTACAGGAAGACATACCATCTGTGGGACGGCAGCATGCGTTTAAGCGGTCTGTTGCGCTGATTGTGCTTGCTAAGAAAAGGGTCCAGCTCGGATACTACTTGCGCGGGCTGTGGCCTGGATACCAAGACGCAGAAGTGTCCTGAATTTCTTACAGTTCGAGTTTCGATATGCGTGACCGCATCGACGACGGCGCAGAGCTTATAGTGAGCAGAAGAGAGATGGTAATGGTGAAATTGGATGTTATATGGGATGATTAGGAGGGCAGGGAGGCACAGGCAAAGAAAACTATCACGCATGGGTGAGCATGGTATGCCGCTATAGTCCAGACATCTGCACGTGAAATCTCTGTCGCTTTCAGGCCATTGCTTGGTGCATTCACCCAAAACCACATTGGAACGCGGCTCGTGGCAGAGGACGATATTTGACGCAGTGCGAAAGTAGGCGGACGACATGAGAAGCCTATTTTTGGAGCAGACGCACAAGGGGTGGCCCGAAGACATGCTCAGATACCACTGAAACATTGGCGGCTGAGAGAAAAAGAGCGGGTAAGAAAACCTCGTCAATTTTTTTAGTGTTTGCTCTGGTTCATAAGAGCGTCCGGCAGATGCTTGTTGCTTTATAAGTCCGTATCACGGCTCCAGTGCATTGAGGATGAAAAACAAAACTAGGCAGTACAGGGATGTGTGTGGTTCGGGAAGGCGCCAGACGGAGATGTGTTCTCCCAGTTTCGACTCGGAGACTTGCGTCCGAGGGCATATCGAGCGACTCGCAGGTCGACATGCCCGATTCATGCCAATTGGGCGCTCAGAGTGTGGCAGAGCGCGCAAACCACACAGCCATGAACCGTTACATACATCCTACGGCTGCTATCCACACTATGACCCTTCAGTCCACGCGTTTTCCTATGACGAAGTTGCTTCGGCTGACTTCAGATCTCTGTCTCGCGATGCACGTCAGAGGCCCAGTCATTGAGAATTCGACTCGGTGTTCCTTCGACTTATACTGGACACGTCCACCTCCAAAGACGACTTGTTCAGCCCACGTCTGCCACTAAGTTCAATCAAACACGAGACAAGGGGAATACTTCGGTTGTGTACAATGCAACTGGGGCACTCCGACGGCGATTACAGCCCCCGTTTGGTCGTTTCAATGCATGCGATCGCGATCTGCCTCAGGATGGATATCTGGCACCTTAACGTTGCCTCAATACCGATCGCCCTTCCTCAGCGAGCCCAACATGCGCTTCGCAAAATGGAAGCTGTGGCATCCGATAACGCGTGAGTACGTTGTCATCACTGTATATCCATGAGCAAGGTTCTGATTTATTCTCCTGGTGATGGTCGGCGATGTGGGTGCTAGAGCACCGGTCGTGAAGGAAGTTAACAACGGAGTGCTGGATCTTGGTCCATTACAGGTGCAGTTGTACGTTCTGTCTCCCACCCTCGCCGCGCATGTGCACTCATGTCGTGTATTTCCGACCAATACGCAATTCGGCTCCGACATCTCCCCATCACGTGGCCATTGCGACTATCTCGTCACGGAGCATCATATACGGCTTGGTACCTCGAAGGATGCCGAGACGAGGCAAATGTCGTATACGACATGAAACGGGTCCAGGTTTGGAGGCTAGGACAACATGTGCATCGGTTTCGGTCTGTAAGTACATTACTTGTGTCGCCCGCATCTAGCATATAACGAGGCAAAGCTAACATGTACCGTTCTGTATACTCTGCGTTGTTCCCCTCCGCACGGGCAGAGATCCGTCATATCATGCAGAATGTATGTTTCCCTGCTCTCTGTTATCCCTCTTCCGTGGATGCTCGCACAGACTGTTCCCCAGGTATTACGCAGCGCCTGCGCCTAAAAATACGCTCTCTGTGAGCAGCAGACACGCCAACGGCAATTTGGGGTTTCTTTGACACGCTCTACGTCACTTTTCAGGTATCGCATACATTCAGCTTCAATTCCGGTCGGCCTTACGTGCGCAACGTGATGGACTACAATGATACTGGTTGCAACGCCGAAATATTCCCAGAACTGTTCGGCTCCGGTTGCGAATCTGAAGGCGCGGAATGGAAGGTTGGGTCACCCAGAACGTATGTGTCTGTAATTCGCCTATCAATTCTTCGAATAATCCGACGGACATACCTTGTGAGTTCAGGATCGAATCACCGTATATGCTAGTTGCCATGCTTGCGAAGCATATGGCTTCTAGCTCCGACGCATGCTAGTCCGGAGTGGATCTATGCGTTGGCAAAAACGTAGAGGAAGATGGGTTCGCAGCTTTTCTCGGGGCCGTTGCACTAATGGCATCTGCTGAGCCCATTTCAGGTACTGTGTTCCACCCCACCCGCAAAGGTGCCCGGCCACATTTTTGCGTTGCGATGCAAAGTCCTCGTGAGTCCTCGCGAATAGGCCAAGTCCACCTGACGCAATAGCCGTGTACAGAGATATGCGCTCGATCCTTGAACGGATGCCGCGAGATGGGCACGCGTGTATGGAGAGAGACATATGTGTACGTAGCGTATTCTTAGTATCCATTTGACGTTCGTACCCAGTACGACGACCATCGAGATTCAAGAGCGTAGGTATTACGGGACTAAGATGCGGTACAGTACTCAAGTCCGATGGAAGGGATTCAGAAACTCGGAGCACGGTAATACGATCGTGTACACGCTGTGCGAAAGATGTATCGTAGCACGTGACTCCTACCGGCGGCGAATGTGATCTCCTCCTCCTCCTCCTCCTCCTCCTGGGTCTGGCCCGAGGAGATAGAGCATCACATGCGATACGGAAGTAGGAGATAAAAGGGATCCTGGCCTTTCAATAGCTAATTTACAGTGTGGTTGCGAGCTGAACAAATCATGGCTTGCGAGGCGAACTGGATCATATGTCCGAGGAAGCGTAGGGGGCGACGGCGTCTTTTACACAACGATGTCAGCCACTATCAAGATGTACAACGGTGAATCACGAACCTGAACGACGTGTATATACAATGGCCGCCCTATATTGGTCCAATCCCACAATACCAAATTGTATTGAGAGAGCGACACCCCTTGGGCATGGCTCAACATCCGCTTCTGTCTGCTCCAATATTCCCCAACTGAAGGGAAGGATATCAGCGCTACCTTCATCAGTGAAGGTCATACTTGACATGGTGAACCTTTCCGTCCAATCCGTTGAGTATGGCAGTGAGTCCACCACTATGTGTATGTTATCGAAGTTGAATGGATACTTTGTTTCTAAGTATACAGAGATGGTTTTCAGGGCAGCAAAATCGGCGACCGTGATACCGTCAACCAAGGTTGTAAAAAGGGTTCCCCACGTACTCCGACAAGGCGGGGAATGACTGCACCGGTAGTTGATCTCTATAGCCGTGACGCGATTGGCAGGGTTGTGAGAGAACAGGCCGAGAACTATGTCGCAGACTGCTTCACAGGGGAGGTCCCATAGGCCGAATTGCAGTCGCTTGAGTCGTCCTAGACGTGCAGTGCCTAACGCCGCAGGAGGGATGTATAGCTGTTGTAGAGCCAGTTCCAGATCGCTGTCGGTGGTTTGGGCAACAATGTGCTCGAAGGAGTCGGACAGCGATGGGGCCGTGAGCAGATTCCAGATCGGATGCGACTCGCCAAATGCACAGTTCGCGATCTGGACGACGGGTGGCAAGTGAGTAACGCACGGCTTGCTCCACGAGAAGTAGTGACATGTTTGCTAGGAGAGACACAATGACGTACGTAGAGCTTTTTGAGGCGCAGATCGCGAGCGAAATAGATGCCCTCAAGGCTGTAGCTTCGGCTGTCATTCATGGTGACGTGGTACAGCACGAATGTGTCCACATTGGGAACGGCGCATACAGTCCGAGCAAAGTCAGAGAACGACAGGAAATGAGTGTCGGTCAGACGTAACGTGGTGACCGAGTTGAGCTTGGAGAGCGCTGATCTCGCCTGGGAGCGCAACAAGAGCGTTCCGCCCACAATCGTCATTTCTCGAAGACGCCCGCTCTTCGTGTCATACCTTGATATCCACGGTGGTAACTCAGCGCTCCGGATCGAAGCTCTGGAGAAGAAGTAACCACCCGTGGGATCAGACAGTAGATCATCCAGCCCACTCATGTCTGTCCGTTTCTTGATAATCTCGCGCACAATGTCACGTAAGGTTCTGCAAGTGCAGCCGGCTGCAAGTAAAGCGCGAGGATCATCGGTCATTTCGAGGATGTTCCACCAGAGCTCGGGTGGAATGCCTCTGACTGGTGAAAGCGAATGGACGCAAGTACTTAGGACACGTCAGCAGGCGAAACAAGCCTGTTAGTGTGCGTACTATTGATTGAGTTCATCGTGCGACTTGTACTCCTCCTTGCCGTCCTTGACGTACTCCTCCCTCTCGTCAGACCCGCACTCCCCACTCGCATCCGATTGGGCTATCGATGTACCGCACGAATCCAATGTATTCGCCATAGAGGGTGTATATGTACTTGTCTGAGGCCTGTGGAAGGAGAAGTCCGCTTGCACCACAATACAAAGCAGCCTGGCTTTATGAGTAGACTTCTCAATGAATGCGGTGCGGGCATTGCCTGCGTCCCAATATCTTCTTGATTATCAGATGCCGCATCACACGAACGTTCATCAGGAAAATGTTGTGTTTGCTTTGGCGCCGCTTTTCCTGCTTTCAGGGCGCTTATCGCCCGAAAAAGACGTAAAAGCAGCCAAAGCAAAAGGGAGATTTTGCTGATGACTTAAGCTTCCTGAGACACGTGCGGAATACTATGGGCGATATATCATGACATTATGGCACACATATCATGACATAATTCATTTGGTTGTCCATACCTCATGAGTGTGCCAAGAGAGACGTTCAACCCCTCCAGGACACCTGAAATAAACGCATGAGTGAGCAATACAGACAAAAACACGCTACTACAACAGTTTTGCATTATATACACTTCTGCAAGAACACGCTCGTGTAAATGTCACAAAAAGTGCACCGCCATTGGACACACCATATACATGTTGAACATCATCCTTCATTTTAGATCTTGTACTGTATAGGATAAAACACGTCAATATCAAACACATCAATATAAAACACGTCGAACCACTGTGATGCCCCGGGCATTAGAATGTAAATTTTGCGCATTTAACACATGATGTCGCAGAAGCATCTTGTATCTGGCAAGTGAGAAGGTAGTGGCTATCAGCCATAGCATGTAAAGTGTGATGTTCAGTATACACCAGCGCATATGTGGTGTCAATTACAGCGTCAATTTCACCTGCCCCCAGACAGCGTGATTTTCAATATGCAGACCTGCGTATATTTTATGCTTGTCAACATGTGTACAAATTCATTCACACGCCCATGGTGCGTGTGTTTCACTTGGACACCATTATGTGTGTGTATTTCCGACGTGCGTACAAAAACAATTATGTCATATGGGCGATATATCATGACATAATTGTTTTGGTACGCACGTCGGAATTACACACACATAATGGTTACACAGGGAATCTGAGTGTCTCATCAGGTAGTATCTAGTTCACGATCGACCGCTCAATTTGATTGCTTTGAACAGCTCTTGATGCATCTTGTTGACACGAGGTAATCGGAATCTGAATACGTATTGTACAGCCTCCGAGCATCACAGCTACTCGGATGGGGTCCAGAACATCACACCTCATCAATGCTGAGGCTCTATATACCTGTTCAAAGATATTCCGATGCTCTCATCGAGTTCTTTTCCGTCCGCCGTCATCTGTGGGCGGTGCATGATCCTATGGCCCATGGGGCTCGATTTGATCCCACTGTGAATAGAGTAGAGATTGTGACTTGCTAAAGCCCAAGATAACATGCGGATCAATGTGAATAGCGAAATTCAGCACGCATAGTTCTTGTTGGGGCGGCGCATTAGAGGAGGAGGAGGAGGAGGAGGAGGAGGAGATCACATTCGCCGGCGGTAGGAGTCACGTGCTACGATACGTCTTTCGCACAGCGTGTACACTACCACGGCCCCGACAACCTACTTAGAAAACGCAGTGGCGTACCTATCTCCGACCAATCACCCCGCGCGCAGCCTCTCCTAGTACCCCGAGTACATCGAACCGAACGCTCTGGCCCAGATGTGTGCGTACGTGACGCCCACATAGGCAGGCGCATAGTTAAAACTTGCCGTGCACCGGACAAAAAACCCCAGTGGGGAAAAATAATACATTCTGCTACCCGGCAGGAATCAGCAGCAGTACCCTGCATGCCAATAACACCCACTACGCCCCAAGCATTCCTCCGATCCACCCCGTCTACTAGGCGAGACCCACGCGAGATGTGGTAGGGTCGTGAGCAGTCTCCTGGGCCAGGAACCCTGTGGGACAACCTGGGGAGAGGTCAGGCACAGTCCCCCGTGACGCTAACGCAAACATACTTACGCCCAAGCATAGGCTGTCCGCAGCGCCATCTTGTAGGCCACCGATACAGTTATCGCTTTTTCGGTGTCGCGCGCTACCGCGCACTTGTTGTGCGGTCGCATAGCGCGAACACCTCGAATACAAAACGGCCAAATCCGGCCGCCACTTTGCACTCCGACAGGCCCCACAGCAGCGTCGCCAATGTTCTGCTATGGCCAGGCAGCTCTACACGCCCCGTCCGCATCAGCGCATCCTCACGCCACGCGCGGCGCAGATCCAGCAGCTCTGCGTTTCCGTCACAGCACAGCAGGACGTGTTCTTCATCCTCCACTGATCCGCGCTTTGCGCAGAAGCGACATTTGCCGTCCTCACGCGCGATGCGTTGAGATCGAGATTCTCGGGCGGCGATTTTAAGATCAAGACGGAGGATAGAGTGTCGACGCCAGTTGGAGATGCGTAGTTGCATCGACAGCGGCACGCAGCTTGCGGCGAACTGGGGTCGCCATCAATTCTGTAGTATCGAAATGAGACCGTTACAGCGGGATGCTAAATGGGCCACCTATTGCGACGGAGATGCACCGACAAAAAAACCACTGCACTCACATGAGGGCAAGCACGATGTGGCAATGTAATACTTACATAAATTCTGCTGTCCTCAGGCCGCCGCCCGTCGCATTCACCCCAAATCACTCTGGAACGCGGCTGGTGATAGAGGGTGGTATGAAGATATCGCACTGTCGACGTGGCGTGAGGGCAGGCGGGAAAACCCCCTCGATTGAATGCTCAGAGAAAGGCGGTGAGTGACCAAACCACAACCCGGGAGTGTGTGCGCTGAACATTCGATTGTGCGCTCGTTGGACATGCGTTCAACGTTGACGCTGAGCTGCGGACGGACGTGGGCAAGATGTGACGAGTAAGCGGCTATTTTTCGACTCAACAAAGAGACTGTAGGTCGGAGGGACTCACCGTTATTGCATCAGTTTAGCTCCTAGTCTATCTCTACCCTATGTGTTGTGGTCCATAAGAGTGGCCGGCGAGTGCTTGTCGCCTTGCAAGTACGAGTCACCACTTTGGTGCATTGGGGATAAGAAGAAAAGATAAATAGAACAGGGATGTGTATGGCTCAAAAAGTGGCTAGGCGAAATCACGGTCTCATCCTTTCGACTCAGACACTTGCGTCCAGGGGTGTATCGAGGGATTTGCAGGCCGCACTGCCACATTCCCCGATCCGTGATCGGGCCGCTCAGAGCGCGCAAACGGCACATTAATCGGGCGCGCACCAGACAACATCCTAACGGCCGCTATCCACAGTAAAATTGTCTAGTACACGAGTTCTTCCCACAATCATTCACTTGACCTCGACTTGAGATCCCCGACACGGGGGAAGAGGGCGTTGAGAGGCATTCAGTCTGATATTGGACAAGGGGAGGACCTGATTGTGCACGATTCCAATAGACTCTGCCATGTCAAACGCGGGTCGGCCTTACAAACCTCTTCGATCTCTTTGCAAGCGATCGCGATCCGCCTCGGGACACGTCTCTGGTACCTCGAGCCTGATACTTCCTCGGTGCCGATCTTCTCTGCTTGATGAGCCCTCCGACGTCCTGCACTCAGCAACGCAGATCGCAATGCAACGCTATTTATGGCTCTGGATTATACCTTCGAAAGGCATCGTTCACCGCCGTGGCGAGCTCTCCCCATATCGCCCTCAACGTCAGATCCAAAACGTCCGTTCTAGGTATTCAGCTACAAATTATCCCACGTTACAGCGTCATTGCTATAACCGTCAGGAGTCAGGACTTTGCCAGGTTATATCTCACGAATGCCATCGACGGCAAACATCTGATTCTGTGTATGTGTCCAGCCATGCGAGCGTTGCATGAATCCGGTGTGGTCGACATTGGAGGGGCGGATTTGTTGGTCAGAGTGCTGGGAGAGAAGAATCGGTCATACCCCGGATATACGGGCCTGACTTTATGAGCTACCTGAGCAGTGGGCACTGCCTGCGTCCCAATATCGTTATCCCGAAATAGCGCATCACAGGAACCTTGTTCAGCCACGGCCCACGTTGTGCATCTCGAGGCTTTCGAGGGTCTCATCAGGTGTCATCTCTTCAGGATCGGTCAGTTGAATGAGCTGTCCTGAGGAGCCTTCCACACACGGGCTTTGTTGGTGCATATATCCATACAATGCGCAGGAAGATATACTGCAATCAAAAGTGAGAGCACGTGCAAAACCTCGTGGCCGCCTCATTGCCTCAAGGTACCCAGAAGCCGAATGCACGTCGAACAGCCCCCAAGTCTTGCAGCTCACCGGTGAGGTTCCCTTCCATACACTGCGTCACCGGCCTGTCACATGTTCATGGCCTCAGCGCTGGAACCTGGGGCCGAGGCTTCCGATACCCAGCAGAGGCTGTCCGCGCAGTGCTTTCCGTTCAATCCGCTGCTATCCGCGGGCAGTGTATGATTCATCGAGGGGCTCAACGTGATCTAGCGTGATAGCGATGGGAATGTGACGAACCGAGTATTACAGGTGGGGAAACTTAATGAAGGTCGACGAGCACTCATCCCTCTGATGCCAATACGAAGGACCGTCAGAATCAAAGTCAAAGCGTACTTATCCAAGGAGCGGTGCTCAGAAATGCGGAGATCGTACTTTCTAAAGGAAAACGTCCGGCATGTAGCCACGGTCATTCTGTGACTCGACGAATTCGTGATCAACCACGTAAGCACTAACATGTATGAGAGTATAAGGTGCGGACGGATATAAGGGATATAGTGGCGATGCAAAGGGAGACATACCTGCTATGAGACGGCGATATGAGTTTGAGCAATCTTACCATACGGAATGTACCGGCTAAGAACAAAGCTCAATGTCCAGAAGTCTGGGCAATTTCGTCCAGATAAAGCCTCGCGTGTCTGATTTCGTTGTCGTTCTATGCTGACATGACTCAAGACGCAACGATGAACCTTGGCTTGGGAAAGGTCACTGCGGAGTGGAGAGGTCGTATCCACCTGAGTCTCGACACTACTCACTTCGGAGGGTGCAACAGCAATGGCGAGGAAAAAGTTTGGTGGCGCGGGCGGAGAACAAGACGGGACAATACAAACAGCCCGGAGAAGATGACCACATTGTTGCATACGCAGTAGCTGCACGCATGTCTTCGAATGGTAGAGAACTATTGGAATGGATTGCCTGCGTGCGCGTGTACTCAAGACCAGATACGCAACTCCAGCACTGGTTGTTGTACATGTTTAAACTTGCTTGAGGTCAGAGCAACCCTCAAGCCTCCATCAGGCGCGAACAACATCGGAAGCAGAATGCAGCCGAGATGGAAACATCGTAGATGTCGTAAAGATAGAGCAAGTCGCCGTCAGTGGCCCAGTACCATAGTTAAGTCACTTAGAATGATTTAACGCCAGCGGGAGACAGAAGCAGCCTAGTGTGGACTCTGAAAATTCCAAAGAGTTTGCAGTGAATGGTCTACATGCTGAAGAACTCAGGTGCAGTGCGAAGGGGATGGAAAATCCTACAGGACGTTCTCGCGGATTTTGCACCGCAGAGTAGGATAAGCCTCATTTAGACAAATGTACATGGCTTATCCGACGAAATGCACGTGGTAATGATCGCGCGTGTGGCGGGAAGTTCGAATTCGTCCAACTCGCTGCGCCCAAGGCGTCGGTCACCGTCGTCTACGGCGAGCTCTCGCCATGTCCGCTGCCCTCAACATCAGGCCAGACACATCGGTTCAGTCCCTAGGAACTCAGCCTGACCTCTCGCTTGGCTCATTCGCCTCTGGTTTCTCTACACCGGCCAAACCGCGCATACCCTCTGGCTCCTCTGCGACCACTGCCGTTTCCTCTGCACCCCTATCAACACCATCCCCATCATCGAGTGTCGCGAAGAGAAGAGATGATGCCACGCCTGCCGTGAAGCGCTTTGGGCTGTCTGGCCACGACGAGGAGGACGAAGAAGGGGGCGATGTCCTCGACACACCTGGCGCGGAGAAGCGGTGGGGCGAGGCACACGAGACTCCTGCACCAGGCCGTGTTGCGCGAACGAGGAGCACAGGATATAAAGGGAGTGTCAACTTGACTCTACGAGATCAGGAGAAGGTATGTTCTACTCCTAGTGAACCTGAATGCTCCTGGCAACCATGTCTCATTGTCGCTGTGGCGTGCAAGGGCATGTGGGTGTGCAGCATCGTCCTGCATGCTAAGACGATATGTCTGAGGAGTTTGGAGCTCTCCTGTTCCTCCTTACACGTCTACCTTTGTCGCCGCTGGAGTTATGTCCTTCGATACCTCCGTAATATACCCATTCTCTCACTATATCCCGTGCCGCGCTGCTCGTTTACTCATCCCCAGACTCATGTCAGTACGCGCTCATCACATTATAACAGCACATCGATAACCTCAAGAAGGAGAACTTTAACATCAAGCTCAAGGTGCACTTCCTCGAGGAGCGCCTTGCGCAGCTCGCGCCGGACCAGATCGACGCCGCGCTCAAACAGAACATCAATCTCAAGATCGAGCTGCAGCAGCACCGGATGGACAACAAGAAGCTCCGGAAGCGCATGAAGGAGCTCGAGGAGGACATCGCGCAGCTCCAGCGCGGGTCCGGCGGCGCCCGGGATCGCGCGAGAGAGCTCGAGGAGCTGCTTCAGGAGCGCGAACACGAGATCCGCGAGCTGAGGAGGCGCCGCGCGGACGGGGCGGACGACGCGGTGGTACAGGAGCTCGAGGCGCGGAACGCGGAGCTCGAAAGTCAGCTGGAGAATCTGCGCGGGATGTTCGAGGAGACTACGGAAGAGATGGAGCACTTGCGTGAGCTCGCCGAGCGGGCAGAAGCGGGACATGGCACGGGAGCAGACACGAGCCGGCGGTGGCGCCACCAGGCGGAGGAGGCGGCTGCGGAGAATGAGGAGCTGCGGCTGAAGATCGATGAGCTCGCGGAACTGGTGGCGCAAAGGACGGATGAGAAAGAGGAGCTAGCGGATGAAGTAGAGGCGCTGAGGCTCGAGCTGGAGGACTCGCAGCGTCGGAGAGAGGCCGAGTCCATCGAGCGCAGCCAGAGTCGTGCACAGGTTTTGGAAGAGAGGGAGGAGAGGGAGGCAGTCGAGGATGACCTCAACGCGGCAAGAGACAAGCTCGCGGCCTCGCAGATTGAGCTACAGCAAAAGGAGGACGAGATCGACATGAAGAGCCGCGAGATCGAGGACCTGGTTGCGGAGCATGATCGCATCGTCGACGAGGTGGAGGAGCAGTGGCGAGAGGAGGTCAAGGAGGCTAGGGCGCAGATTGAAGAGTTGCGAGATGTGAGTCTCTTTATCATCCTCCCTTCCCGAGGCTAACAGGTCTTGGCGCTTCCTCAGATCCTCGAGCAGCGCGAGATCGAGTCCAAGGAACTGCGGATGCATATCGCCGAGCTCGAAGCGAACACAGACGAGCTACACGACAAGTACGAGACCGCGTTTGCGAACCTTGAGCGCGAGTCTGCCGAGAAAGACATCGAGATCGAGGCCACGAATCGTGAGCTTCAGGAGTACAGCCAGCATATCTACCAGCTCGAGCAGGATATCGACCATCTCAAGGAGGAGGGTGCGCGGCAACAGGAGGAGAATGCAGTAGACAAGGAACGGTTAGAGGCTTTATGTGCAGCCTTGAAAGAGGTGAGTAATGCGCTCCGGTCAAGATATGGCCCTTGATCAGTCAGTCCAGAAAGCAAATTCTCTCAAAGCCGAACTGGCGGAGAGCCGGGACCGCTACGAAGCCCTCAGCCAAGAGATCAGAGCTCACAGGTCTCAGCAAGAAGAGCTCGCTCAGCATATCGAGAACCTCGTGCAAGAACTCCAACGCGAGCGGGAAGAGCGCGAGCACCTGGCAGAGGACTTCGACAAGGCGGAGCAAGAGCACGAAAGCGCGCTTAGGGCGGAACGCCGCACAGTGGAAGCGAAAGAGTCCGCGTTACAGTCGGCACTGAACGACCTCGCACGGACGCAATCGCTGCTCTCTCAACGCGAATCCGATCTTGCCACCGTTCAAGAGACTTTGCAGGGCCTGGAGACGGAATCCAAGAAGCTCGGCGAGTCCCACACGACCGCGCGCTTCTCGCTCCAATTGGAGGTGGACAGACTCAAACGCGACATTGACCGGCTTGAAGACGAACTTAGGCGTGCACGCAGGGAGCTCGACGAGCGGGAGGCTAAAACTCGCGAACGCGACGGCGCGGTGGACAAGCTCTACGCTGAGAATCGCGACTTGGCTGCACAGCTCGCGACACAGACTCAGGCGAAGCTCAATGCTACTGAGAAACTGGATGCTCTGCAGAGTAGCCTGCGTACAGCTGAGGCGGAGGCGTCGAACCTGCGCGCCAAGGTCACCGAGCTAGAGCAACGACTGTCAAGGGACCAGCGCTCGCTGTTGTCCGCCGAATCGCAGTACCGCGATCAGTTAACAGAGCGAAACACGCTACTTCTCACTATATACCAGTACATGGACAAGATCTTAGGTGTCGACAAAACACCTGTGAGTATTTTTCCTGTTTCTACACCAGCGTTGATCTCATTTTTATGTGCGTAGCTGCAGAAAAAGCATGGGCAAGCGGAGACGAAGCCATTCACGAACTTCGCCGTCTTCCACGACAACCTTATCACACGCCTTAAAGCTCTGAGCCAGGTCCAGCTCGACTTTGACAAGCGCGCGAAGGAAACAGAGGCGCGGTACACCGACAAGCTGACCGACATGCGGAAGCAGATTGAGCAGCGCTGGCGCCAGCTTGACAGGTTCGAGGCTAGCCTCAAGGTACTCGCAGAGGCCAAAGCCGCGTGGCGAAAGAAGATGGCCATGAAGGATGGCGAGCTCGAGGCGCACAAGGTACCTCCTTTTGCTATATCGTGTCAAGAGGGTGTCCTTATCTTCGCTAGGTCACGGTCTCGGAGCTGCAAGCGCAACTCATAAGTGCGCGCAAGCCGGGGCAGGCTGACCCGCTTGAAGTGCGCGCGCTGACGCAGCGCGTGACCAACGCGGAGCGACGGGTGACGAACCTACAGAACCAGCTGGCCGCGTCAGAAGAGAAGATTACGCTCATGAACCAAAAGACAACGGTAGCAGATAGCAAGTGGGAAGTTCGCGTGCGCGAATACGAGACGCGCATGAGGGCCGCTGAGGAGAAGGTCAAGCGCGAGCGCCAGGGAGGCAAGGAGCGTGCATTAGAGCTCGAGACGCAGATCAAGTGAGTGATTACTGCCTGTGCTTTACGAACATGCATTGATTATAGGACAGGAGCTACCAACGCCAAATCGAGATCGCCCAGAAGCGCGTAGCGCAACTAAACGAAATTATTGAATCTGCCGGGTTGAGCTCCCGGAAGCCCAGCGGGGGCAGCGGCAGCGCATCGCCAGCGGCCCCCAGTCGCTAGTGCCTACTCCTCGGCACCTTTGGCGTTCATTCCTTCTGCACGAATATGCTTCCTTCTTCGTTTTCGCCCAGCTTTCGATCCTTACCACATCTGTGATATACCAGACCAAGTGTCCGCACAATAGTACATTCTGTCATCATACATACATACTGTACCAATATACTCGATAGGCATTGATTGATTCCTCATTGGTAAGCATAGTGCGGCCGAGTTATTGAGTTAAACGGTAGGTTCGGCTTCCTAGGTTTTCACGAGGCACGCTCGGAGGATTACCAAAGCTCATGTTCTCACTGAGCGCTGGTCGATGCTACAACGGCTCGCTTTGTGTTACCCTCCTCCATCTATGCAGCGGTCGCCGATTTATATGTCATTGGATTGGCTGGCTTAATTTGGCTGGTGGGATGAAACGCTGAGTACTCCGATACTCCGTGCACAAATAACACTTAAAAGGTTCATCCAGTACTTCGACGATCATATCAGTTTCGCTGTCAAGAACGTCCGGCCGACTCGCGGGAAAACTGCTTGTCTTGATATCCGCACTATACACTCGGGGATAAGGCGTCGCCCCCTCAACTCACGGATGCCTCTTTTACGGAGCTTTTCTGTTTTCCATACGAAGGCACGTTCTGACATGACCACGGGAATTCGTAAACAAGGGTCGTATTTATTGCGACATCTGCGTGAAGATGCGATACAACCACAAACTCCATGGTCCTGTTTCCGTTGGTATTGCTCTCGAGCGTTGTGGTTCATGTTGTGTGGGCGGTGCCCTCTTCTGCGGCGACGCAATGTACAGGCACTATCGCTTCCCTCGGCGACGTCAGTGCCGCAATCAAATGCACTACGATCGATATCATGTCTTTCACTGTACCAGCGGGAGAGACTTTTAATCTAGCCTTAGAGGATGGCACAACCGTCAATATGAGTGCGTTCGCTATGATCTTGGCTCAGCACACACATTTAACATGACCCGCGTGTCCGTGACAGTGGGAGATATTGCCTTCGGTAACAAGACTTGGGACGGTCCCCTCTTCCAGATTAGGTACGATCTGTTCTCTCTTTACTCCATCCAAATTTTCTGATCTGTGCCCCATATTGTCGCATAGCGGCGATAATATCGTGTGTGAGTTTCCATGTTTCGAATAGAGTGCACTTAACTGATTTCGCAGTCAACGGCAACGGCCACACTTTCGACGGCGGGGGGCCATTTTACTGGGTACGTGTTAGTGTCAGACTAGTCGACGACCGGTTGACCTCCGGTTTCAGGATGGCGAAGGTGCAAACGGAGGAGTGACTAAGCCCTCTCCCATGATGAAGTGAGTGGATATGATGACTGAAAAATACCTTGTTTTACTGACAGGAGGATCTGGAGGATCAAGATATCTGGTATATTCACCGTAGGTGTTCACAAGTTCGAAAATACTCAATCACTCAATTCCTTGTAGAATGTTAATGTCGTCAACTCTCCGGAGGGCGTATACAGCGTGTCCAACCCAGGACTACTGACTATGTCGAATTTGATCATCGATGATTGTATAGTATCATCCTTGCTGGATTTGTAACAAAATTTTCCCCTGACACGTTACACAGCTGACGGAAATACGCCAAATTCGAAGAGCGACGGCCTTCCATCAGGGCAAAGTACGGTAGGATTTGCTGTCAGCACCACGAAATTGATCATCGAGAACAGGTAACTGACAACTAAACCAAGAATTATGCTAGCTCTGATGTTTTCCTTCGTCATTCAGCACTATTATAAACCAGGACGACTGCATCGCTGTAGACAAAGGCAACAATATCACCCTTCGGAGCAATACCTGCATGGGTGGGAACGGCATCTCAATCGTGAGGGCCTGACATAGTCATCCCACACATCAAAGTCATTAACGACATCTGTAGGGCCCTGTTTCGAGTGGAGCAACTGTATCGGACGTTGTCATCCAAAACAATAACATTATCCAAAGGTGTGCATCAGGTGCCATGCCGAACATTGCCTACATTGACCGTATGTTTGCTATCTCGATTCCGCAGCGACCAAGCAATACGCATCACGACCGATGCGGCTGCCACGGATGGCTCCGTGACAAATGTGACATACTCCGGAAATACGGGTAGCCAGCTCAGGATGTTCGGTGTTCTGATTGATCAGGTACGTTGTTCAGACCTTTGCATGAGAGCCGCATGCAATGAAATATGACTCAGAGTGCTCCGTCCATACTCGGCGTTCCCGGGAACGGAGTCGAGATATCTGTACGTCCGTACTATGCAATTGTTGTCTCCCTGAGTTCACGCATGTTACGCCGAATGCTCAGGGAATTACCTTCATGGGTTCGGAAAACACACTCTTCGTAAATGAAAGCGCAGACAATATAGCTGTAAATTGCGGAGCAGGATCCTGCGTTGGTACGCCTGTTGTTCAATGTATATCCTATACAATCAGCCTTCTTATTCGTCGTGACAGGTATATGGGATTGGTCTGCGCTCACCATAAATGGAGGCTCATATGGACCGATCAACTTCTGTGGAATCGACGGGATTTGGGACTAGTGGCAGTTCAGATTCATCAAAGCCGTCACTGCCTACCTCAGTGCTACGGACTGTCGAAAAACAGTGGTTATAATGTCTCAGAACTAGATGAGCCTATTGATCTATAACTTTATCCCGACATAAGCTGACCGAACCTCGAATGCGAGTACTAGAACTTACTGATGCTTTTTTTATCAGTCTCTAGCTATATTTCAAGTGACAAATATGTGATGGAACGTAATAGTGTACTTTATTCGTATCTGGTTCTGATCAATCGTACTGATTGTGAGCTTGCATTTCTGTGGCTCCGATGAAAATGCACCATCAACCACGGGTGGGAAGGCAGAATTGACTGCAGGTCGCTACAGGATTTTCGGAATCACAGTGTATGTCGCTGTATATGCAGAAATTTAACATTGTCAACGATTCTTGCAGAGGAGAGCGGAAGCAAATACGATGTACTCAGTCTCTTGTGTTCCTCTACTATCGTCGATGCGACATCCTCCAGTTCAGATCAAAGCGTCTATCTGTGTCTTGACATCTCTAGATCATCTTCTCGTCTCAATGTCTCCAACATATATCGTTCCAGAATCGAGGAAACGGTCCAGAACCGAAGACTGAATGAGTCAGACCACCCAATTCACCAATGATGAGCCTTGGTTCGACGACGGGAGATCATTCTCGTCGTGGAAGGCATCGACTTCAAAGTGCATAGCAGGGTGCTCATCGGTGCATCGTCTATCTTCCGAGACATGCATGAACACACATATCGTCGTGTGACGCGTCACAGGCTCTGGCGGAGGGATCTCGTCGCGATTGCCGTTGGTGAATATATAGGTACGACTATCCGAGACATTTTCCTCTGAGCGACACCGTGATCGGTATGGCACACGCTCAAATGAGCCCAGCGAGCCGTCGCTGCATTACGCTTGCCAGGTTATTAACAGAGAGATAAAGAGAGTATATTTTGCGAGTGTTGAGATCATCGGGTCGCCGTCATCCGGTTGCCGTGATCAGCTTTGCAGCCATATATCTTATATTTATTTTATAAGTAGATAATGCATGTCGACGGTTGCCCGCTCGCCGAGATGCACGACTTGCCCTCCGAGCTAGGCCACCTTCTGCATGTTCTGTATTCCGGCCGCGGGTATGTCTGCGCAGTATCTGCCCCTCTATCGTGCGTAGCGCGCTGACGATTCACAGTGCCCTCAAATACGAGCGAGTGGACTTTGCGCCTCTCACAGCTACTATTCGAATGGCACACAAGTACCAGGTCCACGACCTCCTGACGGACGCGCTCGTCCTCCTCAGGACCTACTTCACTGACAACCTCGAGGTGCTGCAGAAAGCATATAGCGCTGGAGGCAGCTTCGCACTCAAACGGCCCACTGACGCAGAGGCGATCACGGTCGTTGCGCTCGCCCGCCTCACCGACACGGAGATGCTCCTTCCCGTCGCGCTGTATACGTGTTTCCAACTCGATGCGCGCTCTCTGCTGCGCGGCGCGGCGTTGCCCGACGGAGCCAATGTGTCGTTGAGCCCGGATGACCTGTTGCGGTGCGTGGAGGGGAGAGTGCGCCTCGTAAAAGAGGCATACAACATCGAGAGCAAGTTGTTCCGCTGTGCGGATTTGTGTCCGCATTGCATTGCAAGATCCAAAACAAATCCCCGGACGCAAGGCTCGTACGTCCAATCCGGGAAGGAATTTGCGCTATTCCGGCCGCGAGCTGGATTCTACGAGGACATTTTCGGGAAGGGTATCCTCTGTGCGCAGTGCGTTGTGAAATTAAGGAAGAGCCACGACGAAGAGATTACCAGAGCGTGGAAGAAGTTGCCAGGGACGATGGGGCTAAAGGTGCCTAACTGGTGCGGTGGTCGCGAGGGTAATCCGCCATGAAGCCTCCTTGGGCATGAAGCGTCGTCACATGTTCTACCCACGAAATCGCAACGAACACCGCTAGCGTTGTCGCGCAGCTCGATGAACATAAATCCTGTCTAGGTGCTCGTGCACACTCTCGCGTACCTTTTCTATCAGTCTTTTCTGGAGAATTAGAAGACGTTTAGCTCGCGGTCGTAAACGCACTCTCGATGCGCCTAGACATTGGGGATACTAGATCATGGTATCTCCACTGACTCCGAGTCACTCAGGACGCACAACCGATTACTTGTGCTGGACGTATCGTGCAGCAAGCCGCCTCAAGTCCTTCTCCAGTGATAGTGTCCATCGTTCCAATATATTCCTCGGAACCAAAATGGAAAGACGTATGACCGTCGCCGGAAGCCAGCCAGGCCCTACCTCCATCCCAATCTGCCTTTCACCCCTGCCCAAACACGTGATTAATTCCATCGCTTGAACAGTACATACCAGGCCATATCGCATCGCACGACGCGGACGCTATCTCGGACTTGTCAATTCAATCCACTCATCTGCATCCAATGACGTCTCCAGCCACAAGAAAGCGGCCTCGAACAGACAACCCCGCCCCTCAAGCCGTCCAGCTCACCCACGGAGTGCCCTAGTTCGACGACGGGAACGGTCGCACTCGTCGCCGAGGACACCGGCTTCCGGGTGCACCGCGGCGTGCTCACGACCGCGTCTGCCCTGTTCCAGGACGTGTTCTCCAGCCCGGATCCCAGGAGCAGAACACCGCCGACGGGTGCCCGCTCTGCAAGATGCACGACTCGCCCGCGATCCTGGGCCACCTCCTGCGAGTCCGCACTCCGGCCTGCGGTGCACCCGTCATTCGCCCGCTCCCAATCGATTGCTCACGTGCACCGCCCGCAGCTCACCCATAAGATGGAAAGATGGAAACAAAAGTGTCCCGCGCTGATCGCCTGTGCGCGACTTGCGGTGGGACTGGGAGGGGCAGGCCGAGCGTCCGAGTGCAGGGCTCCTGCGTCAAGGGCGACAAACGATTTGACCTGTTCCGATCGCGGGATGACGTGCTCGACGACGTGTTTGGGAAGACCATGCCATGCACGCAGTGTTGCACCAAGGTCGAGAAGAATCATGGCGAAGAGATCAAGAGAATGTGGTTAGAGCTGCCAAAGATCATGGGGCTTGAAGTGCGTGATTGGGGAAAGAAGGCCCAACCTGCCGGAGTTACTCATGGCAGCATTCCTTGATACCTGATACGTTAGCTGCCTGATCTGTATGGATACCACTTGTAACAATACACTTGAACGAATCTTCTCGCTGCAGTCGCGGCTCTAAAATCCTCCGATAGTCCACCCACCATCTGCATGAATGACCTGCCAACGGTCGTTACCTTACTTACGAGGTTATAATTACTATGCACCCTACCTTGTTGGTCATATAGCCATTTGTGGCCAATAAGATCACAATGCTAGCAATCTCGTCCGGCTTCCCGAGACGCCCTATCGGAATCTTGCTCTGGCCATCGCGCTTTAAGTACAAGCGGGGTAAGATATCAAGAACATTAACTCACCTTGATGGCTTCCGACGGATTGCTCAGCATGGCGGTGTCTACAGACCATCAACGATTGGAGTAGAACAAAAGGACCAGATATCTCACCTTCAATGAGGGCTGGGGCGACAGCGTTCGTCGTCTGCCGCAGTTTGTCAGCTTTGTCATTATATAGGAGGTACGTGCGACTCACAATTCCTTCCTTGCAGTAGCGCAGGGAAAGCCAGTGGAGCAGGCCGTGCAGAGCAGCCTTCGAAGATGCATAGTGGGGACCGATCACGCCTCCGTTACCTAGTAGTAGTGGGTCAAAGCAAAATACGGAGGAGATCCGACGTCAACGTTACCTGCGGCCACACTGGGAGACGAGTGAGGGCTGAGTTTAGCGCATACACGCGGCAGTACCTACCTAGACGTGAAGATAACACGGCCCCATTTCCGTTCTTGCATGTGCGGAATGCACAGTTGCGCCAGCTATCGAACGTAACGTCGTGGTTCAGTTGAATGTAACGGAACTGGAGTGAATGCCAGACGCACCAGGAAATGTGTGCCAGCGTTCGTCCGCCAGATATCCTCAAATATCTCCGGGGTGACATCGCCAACGTCGCCTTCCGGCCCAATCTTCGGACCTGTGACGCCGTGGTTGCTGAAGAGGATATCAGGGTGCCCCAGCTCTCGGACGACCTGGGAGTGCAGGACGCGGGTACTGTCGTAGTTGGACAGGTCGGCTTGGAATGCGGCGGCGCGCACGCCCGGGTTCTTGGTGAGCTCTGCGACGAGCTGGGAGGCCTTCTCTCGGGATGACGTGGAGTTGTAGTGAACGGCAACTGAGCAACCGCGCCTCGCAAATGCACGCGCGGACGCCTGGCCGATGCCGCCGCTGGGCGCAGAGGATGTCAATCAACCACTAGGTGAGAGGACTAAGTCACATACGTGCAGCCTGTGATCAGGACTAGCTTGCCTTGTAGGATCGCTTCCAGGTCTGACATGCCGGTGTATTCTTGTGGACGGGGGAGGGTGGGAAGACTGCACGCTTCGCCTAGCCTGCTTTATAATTGTTCTGTAAATAACGCACGTAGAGTATGACATCACTGCATCAATCTCGACGATTCCACGGTCGCCAGTCTGTGATAAATTTCCGATCCAAGTCACTGCAGTAAGGCCGCTCTGCCATGGTGGGCAGACGACTAAAGCGTACGGTCGATCGAGACACCCGTTCGCGAACGTAAGGGGGAGTTCGTGGGTGAGACGAGCGGACGAGCAAGCTGAAACGGAGAGAGGGCCCACGTCGGACAATCGGGCCGGCACGAGCACTCCGCAAACGCCCGACCACCCACGCGTTCGCGGGCGGCGTCGATGGCGACTAGCAGCACTACGTACTCGCCGCTCGGTGTTGCTGATACCCACAGCAGAGCCCACCAGCCAAGCATGCTTCTCGGACTCTACAGCGACTCGACACCCACAGCCTACGACACCTTGAGGCTTGAGATGATCGGTCGTGCCTATTCTTAGACAACATCACAGGTCGCCGGACCGCCAGCATCCCGCGCCATATAACCATGCAATCGCGACTCGACCTTCGATCGCTCCTCTTCTTCTGCCACTCCCACAGCTTCCAGGATGTCCTCTGGAACAAAGTCCGTGCCCTATGGTAAGCCACGCATGCAGTGCTACTCTGGGTCCCGCTCCGCTGCGGATGCTCACGCGCGCGCCCTGGCTAGTCCGCCTCGGCAAGTCCGGCTTGAAGGTGTCCAAGATCATCCTGGGCACGATGCAGTACGGAAGCAAGGCATGGAGAGACTGGGTCATTGAGGACGAGGAAGAGGCGTTCAAGCACATCAAGTTTGCGTGAGTGGCCTGTTCCGTCTCCCGTCTACCCGCGGCTCTCTAAGCTGCCTACCGACCACAGTTACGACCACGGCATCCAGTCCTTTGATACGGCCAATGTAAGCCGGAGGAACCTTCAACTCACTCCTGGCCTTACCAACGGAACGAGGCGTGCAGGTCTACTCCAACGGCCTGTCCGAGGTCATCCTTGGGAAAGCTATCAAGAAACTGAATCTACCCCGTGAAGAGATTGTCGTGATGACCAAGGTCTGGGACTTGCCGCGCATCTCTTACCAGCTTCGGCTGACCCTGCAAACGCCTCAGGTTCACGGTGCCATCACTACCGAGGAGCAGGCCGCCCTCATGCGCAGCGGAAAGTCGGCCGACGAGATCGGGCTCGTGAACCAGCATGGGTTAAGCCGCAAGGTGCGCGTTCCTCCCACACCAATGTGAAGACCCTGCTCATCGGCCGCATACAACATCAGCACATATTCGACTCCGTGCAAGCCAGCTTGAAGCGGCTGCAACTGGACCACATCGACCTTCTTCAGTGTAGGTCGCATCCATCGATTGCGCACTAAGGCGAGCTGACGCCACGGATTCTCCAGGCCACCGATTCGACAACAATACTCCCATTGAGGAGACGGTGCGATATTATTCGCCCGCACATCCAAATAACCTGACTGATCCATGCGCACTCTGTTTCAGATGCAAGCCCTGCATGACGTTGTCAAAGCCGGCTGGGTTCGCTACATCGGCATGAGCTCCTGCTGGGCATATCAATGTAAGCCCCCCGTCTCCTGCTCTCAAAACGCCTCTCTAACCCACGAACCCAGTCCACGCCATGCAAAGTAAGCCACAGGGCTCCCCTCCCCCTGATCGCCCGGCTCTCATACTCGTTCCTCGCAGACTACGCCATCAACAACAACCTCACGCCGTTCATCTCGATGCAGAACCACTACAGCCTGATCTACCGCGAGGAAGAGCGCGAGATGTTCCCGACGCTCAAGCTGTTCGGCGTCGGCTCCATCCCGTGGTCCCCGCTCGCGCGCGGCATCCTCACGCGCCCGCTCGGGCAGACAACCAAGCGCAGCGAGAGCGACCCGTTCGTATCATCTCTTCCGTCTCAGCCGTCTTCCTCTGTCAACTACCGCCTCATATGACTTCCGTGATAATCAGGCTCTACAAGATCTACGACACCGAGCACGACGGGACTGCCCAGATCGTGAACCGGTGAGTACACCCTACGCATCGCGTCCTGACATGTCCTGAAAATGATTCGACTTAGCGTCGAGGAGCTCGCCAAGAAGAAAGGCGTCAGCATGGCGCAGATCGCTGTCGCGTGGAGTTTCTCGAAAGACGGTAAGCCTCGTCCATTCGTGCCATATATGCATCGCCGATACCGACGATGTCTCGTGCAGGTGTCACCGCCCCGATTGTCGGCACGACGAGCCTCAAGAACCTCGAAGAGATTATCGGCGCGATCGACATCAAGCTCACGGATGAGGAAGTCAAGTATCTCGAGGAGCCGTACAAGCCGCTCCGCACTGCGGGGCATTCTTGAGCGGAATGTGAAGTCGATTCTCAAATGTATTACGTACGATATTTTTCTTGTGGTGTATGAGTATTCGCAGAGAATGATGCATGATGACTGCGACGAAGCTCCCGAATTGCCCACTCGAAGACTGTCGTAGATCAATCACTGGATGGCCTGACTCGATACATATCTTATCGCGACAGTATTCTTCCTCTCTCGAAACTATTTCTCGGTAAGTCGTGTGCATACGATGATGCGCGCATGTACATGGAAACATTCGAGAGGAAATACTCTCGGGCGTTCGCGAGGTTGGGCGCGCCCAAGACGAGCGCCAAGTGCTTCTTGCCGCTGCTGCCTGGCCACCACCACCATAGTATCGCCAGCAATCTGCCAATTTGATCTGCGCTTGATCTTTGTTAAATACAGACTGTCCTTTCGTGCCATATCGGCGATCTGTCTCAGGATCCTAATTCGATTAGCGGTCTGTACAACGTTGGCGTCCTCATCTACAAGAATGCGATCTCGAACGGAAAATCTGAGCCCGGGCCCTCAAGGCCGCCTACAACATTGGTGACGTCTGCGCTGCGCACAATATTGTCGTCGACGCTTTCTGCGCATTTCACACTCTGCGGCATGTTCCATCTGAATCGCGCAAGCTGATACAGCCTGGGACGATGGGTGTACCTGCCTGCATCCTTCATCCCATATCCTTCCGACCGTCACGGTCCCGCGCTATGTATACAGTCATGCAATCAAAACATGCACCTGCGGGCGCATCGCAAAATACACCACTTGACTTTCTGGCGCTTTCTTCCTCGAACGCTTTCGCGACGCGCAGCAAGGCAACACAGACGCCAGCAAAACGCGAGGCGCCAAGGTCAACGCGACATCCTGATGGCCCATCACTAGTCACTCTTCTCCGTCCCCTGCTTCTACAGCTCCCAGCATGTCCTCTGGAGCTAAGTCTATGCCCTATGGTAAGCCCCGCACTTGCTGCAACTTCCGCATCATTGCCTGAGTGCCGCTACGCTGTTCACGTCGGGACCAGTTCGCTTGGGCAAGTCCGGCTTGACAGTGTCCAGGATCATCCTAGGGACGATGCAGTACGGAAGCAAAGCATGGAGAGACTGGGTCATTGAGGACGAGGAAGAGGCGATCAAGCATATCAAGTTTGCGTGAGTGCTATGCGCCACCTTCTGTCATTTTATCACCCTAAGCAGCTCATCAATTGCAGTTACGATCACGGCATCCAGTCCTTTGATACGGCCAATGTAAGGCGGACGGACGTCCCGTTCATTTACGAGCTTATGAGCAAGATAATATGTCCAGATATACTCTAATGGAATGTCTGAGGTTGTTCTGGGGAAAGCTATCAAGGAATTGAATTTGCCACGCGAGGAGATCGTCGTAATGACGAAGGTTGAAACCTCATTATGCATTTTCGGATAGCGCTACTGAACATTGAAATATCAAGGTTCGCTGGGCCGTTACAACCGAGGAGCAAGACGCTCTCATGCGCAGTGGAAAGTCGACTGACGAAGTCGGGCTCGTAAATCAGCAAGGGCTAAGTCGCAAGGTGTGCAATAATGCATTATATGAGGGCAATGTCCTGATTTTCCCATGTACTTGATGTTTCATACAATTCAGCATATTTTTGACTCAGTTCAAGCCAGTTTGAAACGACTGCAGCTGGATTACATCGATCTTCTTCAGTGTAGGGCATCGATTAGTTGCGCACCAAGATTGACTGAAACCAGACATTATCAGGTCACCGATTTGACCCAGATACACCCATCGGGGAGACAGTGCGATGACTCGTACCTGCACATCCGTTTCAAGTTGGTTGATCCATATGCACGAATTTCCAGATGCAAGCCCTGCATGACGTTGTCAAGGCCGGGTGGGTTCGCTACATCGGCATGAGCTCCTGCAAGGCGTATCAATGTGAGAATTGCCTGTCCTTCTCTTAAGACAACTGACAATCTAGGATCCTTAGTCCACGCCATGCAAAGTATGCCGTTTATTAATTCTTCATCTCGATCGCTCTTGCATGTTGACACCCCGCTTCCTCCAGACTACGCCATCAACAACGACCTCACACCGTTCATTTCGATGCAGAACCATTACAACCTGATCTACCGGGAGGAAGAGCGCGAGATGTACCCAACACTCAAGATCTTTGGCGTCGGCTCAATTCCCTGGTCCCCACTCGCGTTTGGCATCCTCGCACGGCCACTGGGGCAAATGACCAAGCGCAGCGAAACCGATCCGTGCGTAAACTTTATTCCATCACTTTGGCCATCGTCTACTATCAACTAGTCTCACGTTGTCCAATCTTGTGACTTATCCGTGATTACCAGGCTCATCAAGGGCTACAACACTGAGAATGCTGATATAGCCCATGTCGTGAACCGGTGGGTACATCTCTCGAGTCCCATTGTGATTTGTTCCTCATCATAATCCATCCCAGCGTCGACGAGCTTGCAAGAAAGAAGGGAGTCAGCATGGCGCAGATTTCAATTGCGTGGACTCTCTCGAAAGATGGTGGGAATTTCCTTCTATTATGTTAGCCAACGTCGTGTTGGTTCTAACGATGTGGGATGCCAGGTGTCACTGCGCCTATCGTCGGCACGACAAGCCTTAAGCACCTCGAAGATATTATCGGCGCAATCGACATCACACTTACGAATGAAGAGATCAAATATCTTGAAGAGCCGTACAAGCCGTAAAACCAAGTCTCAACTGTGTGTGCAGCGTAGAATGTCTGTCAGTGTATGAGTATTCGTGAGGACTGACGAAGTGAGAAGAAGTAAAGCTCAGTGCTTGCAAATTGCGCGCCTGAGTATCGCCATAGATCGAGGAAGGTGAATAGCTTGAAGTGACGTAGTTCCCATCGATAAAGCATTCAGCCTTCCAACGAGTCATGAAGGCACCGTGGGCGTAGACCGAGGTCCCGACTTGAGACATGCCAGGTCCAGACCGCGCAAATATCATTTGTCTCCCGCACTTACCATCAATGTTCAAGGTATAGAAAGTCTGAGTACATCATGAATGATCCCGAAAATCCCTGGGACATCATGAGTACAGGTCAGATTTCTAGTACATTTTGACTGTGTTCGACATGTGTTCATAAGGGACATGTGGGTTACACCTGGAGTAAATATGATATTTTCGCGACATGTGCTCAGCATGCCCTGAATCAGGACATCGGACTATGCCCACGGTGAGGTGCAGTAAGACGCAGCGCTGAACTTCACGACCGAAAGGTCCTTGCTGACGTCCACACGGCCCGGAGCGCCCGAGATGAGCGCTCAGTGCATTTTTGCCGGTAACCCCCATCAGTGACTGTCTTCCTACCACCACCATGCCCTCTCTCCAGTGGTCTCAGATCTCGCCAGACACACGAACTTGAGCACCATTTTTGGCAAGATATTCTTCTCTGTCAGACTCAGTTCTATGTCATACAGGCGATCTTGGCCCTCCGGTTCTCTCCATCTGTTTGAGAGGATGTGCTTGCTCTCGTCGCTTCTTCCGCCCCAGACGCATACCGCACAACGTTAACAGCATCATCTCTACTAGAAATGAATCATTTTTATGCTAGGCTGAGCTCGCAGGAGGGCGACTTCTGCAATCGCTCTGGTACGATAACGGTTTATAGCTCACCGGAGTTGAAGCTTAACGCTTACTCTGCCCGCCGAAATGGACATTGTAACTTGGAACTTTTGACCTGCGTGAAGAAGGCGATCGGGGATCTTGGGTCGGAGTTCTTCACTGTGACTGGCAGAGAGCGATCGCTGCGAACTCGATCAAATATCAACATTCAACGTTCAACGTTCAACTCTCGAGCGTTCGCACTCTCTTCTGGGTATCTTTTGTTCTACGCGCACTGAAAAGCTGAGAAGCTCTGCTTTTCTGGTGACACTTAGCGTTTAAGTTGATCAGGACGTTCTTTGTCCTGCGACTGCTCCTCCCATTAGGCACGTGACATGTCCGTGTCTCTGTATTAGTCCGCTGGTGGCTTGTTCAATCACGTATTGCTTCTTCCACACAACCACGTCGACTCCTTCAACTCATATTAGCATTATAACATACCAAGTCAACGACTCTCGTCCTCACCTCTCGTTTTAACTTGCAGTTGATCTGGAATGGCTGCACTGGAGGCCACCGAACCGACTACATTTCCAACCACGCTAGCTGGAACTGGCGATGACAATGTCGAGAAAGACACAAGAGTCTGGTTCGACGATGGCAATGTAATCCTGGCTGCGTCGGGCGTAGGATTCCGCGTCCACCGAGGTGTGCTTTCCGCGGCATCAGGTGTCTTTGCCGATATGTTCTCCATGCGCCTGACGCGCGGTGAAGACGATGAAATTGGCGATTGCCCAGTGGTACCAATGTACGATTCTGCAGATGACCTGCGACACCTGTTGCAGATCCTCTACTTCGGTCGCAAGTGAGTGGCCACCGCCCTTCACGCGTCTCACGACTTGACCTCCTGTGGCCCAGATACTTCAGACCGGATACTTGTGCAGACTTCGCAGCTGTTGCAAGCACGATCCGGATGGCACACAAGTACCAGGTACAAGACGCCCTCGACGACGCGCTGACGCGGCTCAAGACATACTACACGACCTCGCTTCACGAGTGGCAGCGCGTCTGCGCAGACGGGAGCCCCGCACTACAGCGCCCGTCCGCTGCAGAGGCGATCGTCGCCGTCTCGCTCGCGCGGCTCACCGACACGCTCTCAATCCTCCCTGCTGCGCTCTACGCGTGCTGTCAGGTCGACACAGGCGCGCTCCTGCGCGGGGCCCGCCTCCCTGACGGGACACTCGTGCTGCTCGAGCCGGAGGACGTCGCACGATGTGTCGATGCGCGGGTGCGGATAGTGTGTGCAAGTGGCCGGATCGGTGCGCAGGCGCTCTGGCTGGATAGACGCGCGCAGACATGTCGCACGGAGGTGTGTCCGCGCGCACGGTTGTATGCGCGGTCGAAGATACTGTACATCACACCAGGGAAGGAGTGCGATATCTTCCGCCCACGCGGGGACGTGATTACGGAGATGCTTGGGGAACAAACGGAGGTATGCGCGGCGTGCCGGGAGCAGATGGCGCAGAATCATGAGCGGGAGATTGCCAAATGTTGGATGGAGCTCCCGGAGATAATGGCCTTGGAGGTCCCAGATTGGCCGCGGAGTGAGTGAGACACATTGACTTGTGTGCTATGTGATGTGTAGTCCTATATTGGTCCTTGTATCCCGCGTCTCGCCTTTTATTCATTTTGTCTGGGTGGTACAATCACAAGTATACGAGGACATCTCGTCACAACAGCATAACTGGTTCTCCATGCCAGAGTTGATTCCCTCATGGTTTACTGTTGAAATGTCACCCTGCGCTGGCGATTCGGATCTTGTCAGACTCACCCCTACATGAACATAGCATGGGAATTTCGTCCATATACTTGCGTGCTGCAAGTGGCTACTTGAGTGTTATTCGGGAGAGCGCTTGTGATACGGTTCATCGCGATCTCGGAGCATGTGTTTATGCAGTGGGCGCTCCGCGTGACTCGTTGAGTTCCTTTGCCCTTTGGGAGCGCTACTCTTTTGCACAAACAACCGGTACCCCTAAGACTTACCATCGGCCGGAATGACATGGAAGAAGCGGGATATCCTCTTTTCCAACGGAACGACGAATTCTGGTACCCCGATGGCAACGTGATCTTGGTCGCCGGGACAGCGGGATTCAAAGTGTACAGAGGACAACTCTCGAATCACTCCGATGTCTTCCGCGACATGCTGGAGATTCCGCAGCCGAACGAGGTAGAGGAAATAGAGGGCTGCCCTGTTGTGCAATTGCACGACCAGCCTAGAGATCTGGTCTTTTTGTTGCGGGTTCTCTTCCCCGGCGCGCTCACGTAAGTGTCCACACATTTTCTAGCCGGTTTCTCGTACAACCATACGAGACATTACAGCTGTTTGCAGCTCATCGGCCGCCCCCAATTTTCTGCTGTCTCGGCTTGGGTTAGGCTAGGGGACAAGTATCACATCACTTCTTTGCGTGACCAAGGTCTCAAGTGGCTCAAAGAGGGCTTTACCGGCGATCTTCCGGCATCCTTCACTACGGTCGAAGAGTACCTCAAAAGCGCATCGATACACATGGAACTACGCGATGCGCTAGCAGTCGTGTATCTCGCACGCCTCACGGACACTCAATCCCTACTACCTCTCGTGTTCTATATGTGCTGCCAGCTAGAGCCCGCCGACATCCTTCAACGCGTCACAGCTAATGTCGTCCACGAGCAAATGTCCCCCTCCGATGCAGCGACCTGCATCCAGGGCGCGACACTACTTTCTGGTGCTACCGCTCACGCATATATTCGCATTCTGTCACCGGACGCCGAGACCACTTATAAGTTTCGGGCCGTCGGAAACTGCGCAAATCAGGGCCGCTGCAGGAACAAACGAGACAAGTTACTGCATGACGTCAGTGGGGAGCTCGTAGCATTGCGGGACCAAGGAATTACGTCTTCCGCGGCACTGGACGATTGGTCGGTATTCCTGGAGAAGATGGGCCAAGAGCCAGATTCTATGTGCGTTGCATGTAAGGAACTCGCACGCCTGACCAGTCTAGAGGAGCGTGCGAGCATATGGCAGCAGTTGCCTGGGTATTTCGGCCTTCCAGGTATGAATTTACTTTCATGTCCCATGGACCGGTGCACTGGGGGCGGCCCACATCAGCTTGGCCCAACTAGTCCCATGTCGGCACTTTAGTTATGGGGTTTTATCAGCCAGTTAATACAGTGCGCGGAGAGCTATGATTCTTGCGGGATCCCAGTTCAGATATAGCGACTAACATGCAGCACACGTCCGAATTGCGTAACAGGTACATCGGAGCAGACGGTGTGACTCCATGAGTATTCCCAGGTCTCCGGTCCTCTATCTGTCTGGAATCATGTCCGTCGCCACGCTCGCCACTGCGCACGTATTGTACACACTGCACTGCGGCAGCTAACTATTGACCATTGACCATGAGGGGCCGAACTCGGGCACGAGTGCAGGCTCACTCATCCACCCTGAGGAGTGCCAGACGAACTGCATCTCAACTCTTCACGTCACGCTGCGTGCTTTTCGGTACCATCTACAGCCAGGGGGATCGGGCTGCATGGTTTCGCGGGTGCGATTAATCTGATTTTCACAGCTCGACGATCAACAAGAGAGTTTGTATCGAAGTATAGTAATGTGTGCTGTAAACTGTATATGTGGATACATACTTAGCGATTTCATTTTCATGAGGAGCTCCAGCCTTGTTCGTATTCGAAGGACAAGAACAAGAAAAAGAGCGAACAAGGATGAGAAGCCGAGTAGGCACCGGCCCGACCATCCGAATTCCCACGGGCGATCCAGTCTCACAGCCGCATCGTTGCATCGTCGATTCGTCCGCACAGCCCGCTCTACAGAAGTCTCCGTTGCTGGTTCTATAACGACACGGATGACCTAGTTGACTCATAGCTCTACGGCTACAGGCGAGTCAAGAACCCACCCTGCGTCCGAATCATGCATGCTATATCCTGCTATATCCTTCGCCGTCAAGTTCGCCAGCCTGGCCTTCTAAGCTTCCGCCAACGATATATGTGCTATCTCCAGCCGTGGAGAGAAGCTGACTGATATGACGACGCCCCGTGTTCACGGTGTTATTGACTCGGAGTAACCAGCGAGTCATCCCACCGTCCTGTGACGACCGAAGCAGCTCTACATGTCATGCGTCGCGCCGCGGGGACGGAACGCACGGTGGAACAGCGGAGCGGTATATAAACTCGACCGCGCCGGGGTGCACCCAGCGACCTCTAGTCCCTGCTTTACCATCTCTGAGTCCATCCGCTAGTATCCCATTAGTATCAAATTTTACCGTCAAGAAACACAACATGTCAGGACAAACGAAGAAGATGGAGTACGGTACGCACGGTCTGTCTCGCCCGCCTCTCGCCGGGCTCTGAGCACCCTCTCGTGCAGTGCGGCTGGGAAACTCTGGGCTGAAAGTGTCGAAAATTATCTTGGGAACGATGCAGTACGGGAGCCCTGGGTGGCAGGAGTGGGTCGTCGGCGAGGACACGGCAGTCGAGCACATCAAATACGCGTATGAGCACGGCATCCAGACATTCGACACCGCCAATGTGAGTCCCGCGCCTGCTGTTGTCTGACCGGAATCCCGGGGCTGAACGTGTCGTGGCGTGCAGACCTACTCAAACGGCCTCTCGGAGGTCATCCTGGGCAACGCGATCAAGAAGCTGAATCTCCCCCGCGAGGAGATCGTTGTCATGACTAAGGTGCGTGCGGCCCTCTGGAATGGGGCCAGGGTGCTGATGCGAGAGAGATAGGTGTATAATGTGGTCATGCCGAAGTATGACCAGGCCTCCATGGGGTTGAGCAAGAAGCCCGAGGAGATCGGGCTCGTGAACCAGCACGGGCTGAGTCGCAAGGTGCGTGCATTTTTCCTCGGTGACACTGTAGACTTGGCTCACGTGCACCCCATAGCACATCTTCGCGTCGATCAAGGCGAGTTTGGAGAGGCTGCAGCTGGACTACGTCGATGTCCTGCAGTGTACGTTTGCCTCGCACAATTCAGCCTCCATCTTCGCTGATACCATGCACCTCGCAGGTCACCGTTTCGACTATAACACCCCCATCGAGGAGACGGTACGTGCCGCCTAAGCTCCCGACTACGCAGCACAGTCCACTCACACAACAGCGCACAGATGCAAGCGCTGCACGACGTCGTCAAAGCTGGGTACGCGCGTTACATCGGGATGAGTTCCTGCTACGCCTACCAATGTGCGTCCCTTTCCCCTCTACCCGTCATCTGCAATGCTGCTGATACCCTGCGCTGCGCATACAGTCCAAGCAATGCAGAACTACGCACTCACGCACAACCTGACGCCGTTTATCTCGATGCAGAACCACTACAGCCTAATCTACCGCGAGGAGGAACGCGAGATGCTCCCGACGCTAAAAATGTTCGGCGTCGGCGCGATACCGTGGTCTCCGCTCGGCCGTGGGCTGCTTACCCGCCCGTTCGGAGAGCAGTCCAAGCGCGGGAGCACCGACTGGTACGTCCCGTCCTGATTTCACGGGGTGCGATGCTTACGCCGGCGCAACGCAGGGCACTCCAAAACTGGAAGTTCAACGGGCTCGAGCAGATCATCAACCGGTACGTCTCCATCTTTCATCCTCTCCTAATTACTGCCCAATACTTATTTGTATTGTCTACGATGCCGCAGCGTTGAGGAAATCGCAAAGAAGCGCGGGATCAGCATGGCGCAGGTCGCGATCGCGTGGTCGCTTGCAAAGCCGGGCGTCACCGCGCCAATCGTGGGGACGACAAGCCTTGCGAACTTGCAGGACATCATCAAGGGTGCGGACGTAAAGCTCACTGAGGAGGAGGTGAAGTACCTAGAGGAGCCGTACCAGCCACAGAGGATCACGGGTCACTTCTGAGCGTCGGAGGCATCGATAACGGGGTTGAGAGAAGGATATGTCGAACACAACAGTTACACAATTACAGCTGACAGGTCGCGGTGGAGAAATTGATACCTTGTGCGAGTCGATACCTTGTGTGATGGACAACAAACGTTCGGAGGCGAGTTCGCACGAGCGTGCGGGGACCGGATGATGTACTCGCTTGGCCTCCGCGACGGTCACGTGAGTGTATTGTATATGTCGGGGCTTGACCAAAGTGGTCCACTTCCGAACGAACCACCACCACCTCGTTCGTCGTTCGTCGTGCGTGGATCGTCGTCGCTCGCCCCGCCCCTCGCTGTCTCCGTCATCAGCTTCAACAGTATCATCGACCACGCCGTCGCGGCCCGCAGTACTTGGGTAACCGATATACTTCGCAGCAGCCACCAGTAGCCACCAGTAACCACCATGTTCCTCCCGCCCTACCCTCGTACGCATACTACAGCGCGCCCGCTTGCGGCGACGACCAATACGCATGTCACCGTACACTCCTCCGTCAAGGACAGGCCCGCAACGAGACCCGACAAGCTCGACAAGCTCAAGCACGACAGGCACGATAAGCGGGCTCGTTCGCCCGCGCGATCGCGGCATGCGTTTCCGAGCAAGGCCATCAGCGCCGCGGCGGAGAAAGCCAAGCCGACGGTCTGTGTGACGAGCACGAATGCGTCCAGGGCGGGTGACTCGGTTGGAGAGGGAGTGTGCACGGTTCGGACAAGGATTGGATCTTCTAGGCGAGTCAAGCTTGCACCTCCGAGCCCGACTGCGAGTGCGGTCCCATTCCCCTCTGCGCCGATCCCATTTCCCACTTCGCGCGAGCGCACCGACGACGCCATGGACTGGCAGCCCGAATGCGCGCCTGCGCCTTCTCCGTTGGCTATGCCCACAACCTGGCCACACCGGCCCCCTGTACCACTCGCACCCACGCTCACAACAGCTCTCACATACACAGACTCAGACCCAGACAGGCATATCCCTCAGAAACGCGCACGCGCGTCCCTCTCGTTTCCCCCTCTCTCCGAGGATCGCTCCACCCTTCGTGGTTCCCCTGTACCGCAAGCCAAACCTACACCACGCCCTGATATCCCCGCCGCGCGCCGGCCGCGCCTATCCTCTGCTTCTCCATCCATCTCCCCCTGCTCTCCTGCTCAAGACCTTCATGAGCTCGTCCCGCGGAGCCACGGCGCCGCCGGGCGATGCGGGAGCATCAGCGCGGGCTCGCCTACTCCAATCCCTGCAAGCACTCCGCCCGTCAAGCGCGCGCGCAAAGGCCGGAAGGCGACTTCTGACCTGCAGTTCAACGCGCGGATGCACCGTAGCATCGTGTGCCACGCTCTCAGCTCCCCTGCGCACTCTGGCGAAGGGGAAGGAGATGTCCTCGCAGATCAGGACGCGCTGCTCGTGGAGCGGCTCTGGGGAGGCCTCCTGGGACAGGGGTGTACGCCCGTCCCGCTCCCTTCTTCTCCGTCAGACGTCGCCGTAGCCTCCACCGGCACGCCCCCAACTTCTAGCCCGCATCAGGAGGACGCCGGCCCCGGAGAAACACTCCACACGGACTGCGTACCGCCCTCGAGCTCGCAGCTCGCCCATCCGCTGGACGTGCTGACGATGCCGCAACTCGTCGCGGCGCTCATCATGCGACACCGGGGCACGGGGCGTGCGCGCGGGGGCAGGTCGCGTGCGGTTGATGAGGACAAGCGCAAGAGGTCTTCACTGGCGATGCTGCTGTGCAGCGCGGACGAGGACCTGCGCGAAGCTTGAATGTGCGTATTACTATTGCCCAGCACCGGGCGTGCGGGGCGACTTTTTTATATGAAGACCAAACAATTTCTGTCTGGATGCTGAATCTGACTGGACACCACGAAACACACTCGTACTGTATCTACCCGCATATCGAGAACACACCACTGTATCTACCTACCTGCTCGCATCTCTCGCACACTGTCATTCACACGACCCACCCCGTTCCACTCCCACTCCTTTCCTTCCGTCTCCCGCATCTCATTCTTACGGAACACAAATCGCGCATATATCATACATCATAACAGCATACATCATACATCGTTCCAACCCAGAGACATCACCACACGCTGCATCATTCATTCATCATACATCAACATTCTGCCTCTATGCCGCATCCTCGCATCCAAACTACAAACACATTATGGACGTCATGCTCGTACATACGCACTAATATTTAATCGAGAAAATAAGTTCACACTTTGTACGCAATTTCCCGTGGCCGGTGTAGCTGGTGTTCTGGCAAACCCAGGCCACGACAAGTGCTGCGCGTATGTCACGAGACACGTGAATGTGACGACGCGTTTCTGCCGTCGAGCTCGAGGTCCCTGAAGTGCCGAAGTCATCTCATCTTGCTGAATTACCTTGTCGCCGACCGTGACCAAACGTTGACAATTAAGGGTAGGATGTTGAGTAGAGATCTACATCCTTACCGTGCAGGGGCAAGCTGTGAGCGAGACTGTCGAATAAGCATGAACCCCGTGGGAACTCGGGTGCTCGGGCGATCCTCGCCCTCTCCCGCTCTTGGTGGAAGTTGTATCGATCAAAGCCGGTCCATAGTCGACTAAGCCCCCAACGATTCAATCAAAAGCCGGAATTTTTATGTTTACTTAAATCCCCCCAACACACTGTGCAATGAGATCCCTCGTCGAGTGCCATAATGCAGAACACTGAAGGCGTTTTAGTAACCACACAGTACACTCATCGGCTCACGCAATTCGACTTACCTGACTATGAAGGGTCCAGAGTGTGTCCTGTGCCTCCTCCGGATGCATCCAACCACACACCGCACTCGCCAACAGTACCGCAAGCCCTCCCCACTTGACCATCGTCCTCAATTTCCTCTGCCTCTTCCACCTCTCCCCGCCCTCGACCTCATAATCCGCCCACACGACCCTCCTCGTCGTCCACCAATAGCTCGTCAGCATCCCCGGCCAGATACTAAAGTTCTTGCCCTCCCCGCCGGCTGCGCGGTACCACGAGCGGCACCCTGCATACACCGTCCCCTTCAGGCGCGCCTGAATTCTCGCATTGTTCGCCTCACACGCGCGGGGGGTGACGGTAAACGCGCGGGCGGAACCCTGGATGACGGGCGCGACAAGCTGGAGGATGTAATTCGTCTGGCACTCCTCGAAGTATATGATCGATCCTGCGCTTGTGCCCGAGTTCGGCCCTACCGATGGTTAGCGGTCCACAATCGTGAGCGCAGCTACAAGCACAAGACAGATGGGCGCACCTCCAAGTAAGTAGAAGTTCGGAAATCCGGGGATGCTCATCGCGTGGTACGCTGTTGGACCCCCATTCGCATTAAAGAATTCCTGCACCGTCAGACCGCTCTTCCCGCGGACAGGGATCGGGAACCCGTCCTATGGCACATGGTGAGCACACACAACCCGTGGAGAACCCGGGAGCGCTCTTACCGCCTCGTAGCCCGTAGAGAAGACGATCACATCTAGCGGGACGAGTTCGCCCTTCTTCGTCGTTATCCCCTTCTCGGTCACCTCCGCGACGCCGTCCCAGGTGAGCGTAAGGTTCGGCCGACGCATCGCAGTGAGGTAACCCGTATCGATCACGAGTCGCTTGCACCCCATCGCTGCTCATACTCTCGTCAGCTGGCTGCTTCATTCAAGGCCGACGACCCAGGTGGCGATCGACGTACGGTATTTTGGCATGAGCTGCTCGTGGTACTTCTCCGGAGCGACGCTCTTCATGAATTCGCGAACCAACTTTCCGAGCGCGAGAGAGTCAGAAAAAAAGGGATAGCGGTGCGTGTACATTGAACACGGACTCACATTTTCGGTCCTTCCGCGCAGTCTATTCGTTTGCCCTACAAAGAGTGGCCACCACAGCTCAAGCTGCGTCCGCATTACCCGAGTCAGATCCTATGCGCATCTGGACCGGAAGAAATAAATGCATAAAATTCGCGCACCATGCCCATCAAGTACCACCTGTACGCCCGCATCGCGAGTGGGACGTGCGCAAAGACCCATTTGTGCCACGCCTTGTACTCGAACCGGTTCTGTACATGCGCAGAGACACGTAAGCATCATTGACGACCCAGCTCAGCTACTCAGGAGTACGCACCATAGGAATAATCCAGGACGGCGTCCTGCAGAAGTTGACGACCTCGATCCCGGGTATCTTCACAATATCCGGTACGATCTGCGCGCTGTGGCCCCCTTTAGCTCTCCCTCTCCATCGCGAGCACTTTTTCACGCACCCAGAACACCCATTCCCAATGACCGCGACCCTCTTCCCCTCAAGCTCCACGCTATGGTCCCAGCGCGCTGAGTGGAACAGCGCGCCGCCAAACCGCTCGCGCCCGGGGATATCCGCGGGGAACACCGGATCCCTCAACAAACCTACCGCCGAGATCAGCACATTCGCCTCCTCCGTCCACCTCCTCGCTGCTTCCCCTCTCTGCCCTTTCTCTCCAGCCCCCTCAAGCTCAATAACCCACACCGCCTTGCGCACATCCCATAACGCCGACACGACTCGCGTTCTAAAGCGCGTACGCTCATATAACCCGTATTCACGCGCCAGAGCCTGCCAGTACACCTGAATCTCAGCCTGCGGGACGTGCGTGCGCGACCACAAGGGGTTGAGCCCGGTCGAGAGACTGTAGAGGTGCGTCGGGACGTCTGAGCAGCAGCCCTGCGCGTGTCGTCCCGATCACCGTCATCAGTCAGTGGTCCTGTCCCGACCAGACTGCGTAGTGCACTCGAAGGAACTCACAGGGTAGGTATTATCCTATCCGAGCTATGTTAGCTGGAGCTGGGTCATTCTGAATATCGGAAATTGTGTAACGTACCCTCCACGTGCCCCCGACGTCTGCGCCAGCCTCATATATCTGCGCGTGCCAAGCGTTCAAAGTCCATTAGCAGTCACCCTTTGGCACCAAGAACGATGCCAAGCTGGAGAGTGGAGGCGGCACGAACCGTGAAGTCTTCAAAGCCCAGCTTTGTCTTGAGCCCGATTGCGAACGTCAACCCGCCGACCCTGCACGCATTTCCGCTTCGTGAGCCTCGTCCTCACTCCCAGGGATAAACCACATATCACGCAGAAATTGCAGAATCAGTGGCTCAGCGGACGCACCCAGCACCGATGATCGCGACGCGCGGGCGTGACGTCGATCCCTTCTCTGATTCCTTCCAGGACGTCATCGTCGATAAGCTCGAGCAGACAGAACTAGGATTTCGTCACGCTCTCATTTGGCGCATCCTCCTCTTATGAGGGTCCTGCACAAGGTGCACGCAGTCTGCGTTCTCACGCGAAGCCGCACCAGCTCCCATGCCCCGGCCCAAGTGCTCCCGGCTGTCAATCCCATGCCGTTGCAGGGATGAGCCTCCGTCGGCCCAGAGCAGGTCCTCCAAGAATCCTTCGCGCATGAGTTTGAGGGCGTGATGGTAAGCCGGGTGCGGGCATCTGGTAATTTCTCGATATACTAGGCAGTTGGCTGTGCGCTGCCATGAGACACTCGAGTTTCAACTCGCGTGTGCGTACATGATACGGAAAGGTGGGAATACGCAGCGGCACTCACGGTTGACACTCCATTCATCGTGTCGCCCGTCCAGTGACACTTGAGCATCCGGTCAAGGGACAGGTCGCCCAGCGCGCAAAACGTCGAAGTCTTCACGTCACGGGCCCCCAATATCCCGTACAGCAGACATGGAGCACTGAAGCAGTTCTGAGCAGAGGCTGACGGACGCTACTTGATCGGTGGTGCACGATCGGGAGGACCGCGCAGCAGCAGCGAGGCGCCAGTGGATCTTGCTCAATCTCAGGTGGTTTGGGCGCTCGGGACCACATCGACGCTATCACAACAGAGACTAATGCATCCTCGGTTCAACCCACACCATCGACATATCAATGCGTGCAATGACGAGGCGTTTCGACCACAAGCTAAGACCTCGGGCTGAAACCATACTACCATAGACGGTGACCAGGTAGCTGAGCAGGATAGGACAAAGCAGACGAAGATTATCAGGCGGCTACGGTACATACGGCTTAGGGTCGGCGTGCCCGTGAAATGTGTTAGGTACTCGAGTTTCGGGGCGTCCGAAATTCCTAATTGGATTGGTAATCTCATGAGGCACCTCTTTATTGTGCTCAACGTTAGCGGATGACTTTCCGTAAAGGTTTCTTCAAAGGTCTGCGCCTCTGATCTCGTAAGGCATTGCATTCATCTCCCATCCGAGCCCATGTCTCTACTATGGCGAATTTCGGGCGTCTATGGGATGGTCACAGCCGCAAGAGCAACGAATCGTACGATAAACATCCTGTAGAACTTACCTACGTAAGTGTTTCGGGTAGCACGGCCTGCAGAACAGGGACAAGATCCTCGGGGTCGTTGTGCGACTGCACGATAGGGTAGCCGTCTAACTACTCTACGCGGGAGACGTCGGAGTATTTCGTGAGCTGTCCTCGATATACTCTGAATCCTGTCTTTTCGGTGACCAAGATTATGGTCTCATCGGGGAACCAAGCTCATCATGACGTTGGAAAGAGGGGTTATCTGTATTGTCCATGACATGTCGTCTCGACTGGTCACAGTCCGGTAGTGAGTGATGCTTGTCAGGCGGCTCAACGGCAATTCCAAAGAGGAACGACTGGGTCCTTCGCAGCACATAGCATTGATGAAGATCTGAAGCACCCGACATCACGCGCTGCCAGATATCGATATAACTTACTCTGTGATGATTTTTAGAAATGACACAGTTCGCTCAAATTCCGCACAATTTAGACCAAGACATGTTGTGCTACTGTTTGTAGACGTGTTAGGACGTTTCTGCTGGCGAAGTAAATTTCACATTATTAGCTTGACAACAGTTCGATTGACATAGAGCGGTAATACACCAAAGTACACATCTTCGATTTTTTTCTTGTAGCACATGCCAAACGGATCTACGCATGACCCCTCGTGGAGAGCGGCATATAGGGCTCCTCGAGATACTTGACCTCTTCGTCCGTGAGCTGCAAGTTTACTGCGCCGATGATGTCCTCAAGGTTCTTCAAGCTCGTCGTCCCGACAATCGGCGCAGTGACGCCTAGAGCGTCCGTGGAACAATCAACCAATTGTCAAGGGCACGGGAAATGATTCGGCGCACCTTCCTTTGAGAGACTCCAAGCGATTGAGATCTGCGCCATACTGGCCCCTTTCTTTTTGGCAAGCTCCTCAACGCTAGGTGCAGATGTCAGGACGCCAGCGCCTGCTGACTCTGTATAATTTGCACGGAGGAGTCACTCACCGGTTGATAATTGTGGCAGTCCCAGTGTGCGTCGGATCGTATATCCCAAAAAAGCTGCAGCCCACGATGTACTTCAGAACCAGAGATGGGATAGACATCGAAGGGACGAGCACGCACGGATCAGTCTCGCTGCGCTTGGTCGACTGCCCGAGCGGGCGTGTGAGCAGGCCACGCGCGAGAGGCGACCATGGGATCGCACCGACGCCGAACATCTTGAGCGTCGGGAACATCTCGCGCTCCTCCTCGCGGTACACGAGGCTGTGGTGATTCTGCATTGAGATAAACGGTGTCAGGTTGTGCGTGATGGCATAGTCTGAGCATGCGGCCATGGTCAGAGTTTGATGGCGCGGGTAGAGGGGCACGGCTCACTCTGCATGGCGTGGACTGCGAGGGTCGGGAGTCAGGGCGTAAGTGATGAACGGGGAAGGAGTTGTTTAGCAGTGCGTACACTGGTACGCCCAGCAGGAGCTCATGCCGACGTAGCGCACCCAGCCAGCTTGAACGACATCGTGAAGGGCTTGCATCTGCGCTTACATATGAGTCCGGGCTAGGCTTGTTAGACATGCGGATTGACGCACGGTCTCCTCAATGGGGGTGTCATAGTCAAAACGGTGGCCTACGAGCATGTGCAGTCAGTCAGACAAATGAAGGCGATGGCAAGTTACGTACACTGGAGGAGATCAACGTAGTCCAACTGGAGGCGCTTTAAGCTCGCCTGGACGGAATCGAAGATATGCTAGATCGTGGTTCCTTCAGTCAATGCAATGACAGCTCTCTCCAATCGTGCGTACCTTGCGACTCAGGCCATGTTGATTGACGAGTCCGATTTCCTCGGGCGATTTTCCCTCTCTGAGCAGTTTGGTGTGATCGTTATTGGTGGTAACAGTCCCGTATAACTGTACAGGGATTATGGGAAGGGCAGAGCACGAGTGCGAGCCAACGAACCTTGGTCATGACAACAATCTCCTCACGGGGAAGGTTCAACTTCTTGATGGCATTACCGAGCAAGACTTCGGACAGGCCATTCGAGTAGACGTTTGCAGTGTCAAACGACTGGATACCGTGGTCGTATCTATGCCACGGACGGGAGCCCAAGTGAACAGGGGCACAGGCGGCACAGCTCAAGGGGCTCACGCGAATTTGACGTGCTTCACAACCTCGTCCTCATCGTCGATGACCCAGTCCTGCCAACCTTTATCTCCGTACTGCATCATGCCCAGAACAATCTTGGACACCTTCAGGCCTGACTTGCCCAGACGGACTGCGAAACATGGCTCGCACTGATGATATGTTCTTTCATATTGACGACTCACCGTAAGGCATGGATTGTGTACTGGTGGACATTATGGTGGGCCCAGTTCAAGAGATAGTCGCACGGCGATGGAACCACGATTCGAGCGTGTGGGTATATATAACGGTAGGCTAAGTGGCGGACCGGCTGTTCCAACTGGATGACCAAGACTTGACATCATGCGTTTAGAGCTTCGTCATCCCACCTCCTGCTGTGTGGATGTCTTCGCCACAGATCGACCACCCACTCGAGTTCAACATGTCGTTGAGCACGATGGTATAAGTACCCAACCACTCTGATGACTTGAAGGCGGCAAAGGGACTGAATGTGACGCTAGAGCACAAGGCGGGTTTACCGCAAGACATGAACCAGATGGCCGCTGACTCCTTTGAGGAGTTTGACGCCCGAACTTGAGCTATTCAAGTTGTCTCACTAGCGTGATGTACGGACTGCATTCGGTTGGCTATGACGATTGACAACGGACGGCACTGCCCCCATTAACTTTTCTACTTGTATTTCGCCAGTCTCCTTCCAACCCCTAATCCTCACGAATTTGGCCCGACCGAGAGAACTCCATCCGCCAATCTCTCTGATGCATATCTCTTCGTCAGGGTATGTCCGCTGTCATTCGGTAACAGAGTCTTACCCTCGAGATCGAAGAATGTGGGAAGCACATCCCAAATTCGCATTCGTTCCTCCTTGTACTTGGTGTATGTCCTCTCCATACAAGCATTGCAGACTCTACTGTTGTGAACCACGTCCCTTAGATCCGGTTCCCGGTCGTCCAACACGGCACGGCACATGAGGTTGTGACGATTTTGGCCGACAGTGAGTCCAATGACACGCAGGTGAAATTGGAGCAGTTTTGAACAGAGATCCGGATGCCCTTTTCTCGTGCAGTCCGGGTTGGGCTCGCTGAGTACAACGAAGCATGACTGGATGGCCACATGCGAGAGGGCGTCTGCACCTTTCAAACATCTCACAGCGTCATCAGCTGACAACCGCTCATGTACAATGTCGGTCGTCGTGCAGCCGACGAAGTCCTCGGGTACCATCTGACAGCACATATAGAAGGCGAGAGGGAGTAAGGAGGGTGTATCCGTGAGGCGTGAGAGGTACACGACTTTGGGGGCATCCCGTATGTCTATCTCGATTGGAGCTTTCTTCAGGTACTCCTCGGCGGTCCCAAATCGTTCCGGGAAATTATCAGAGAAGATCTTCTTCAACAGCTCGAGCCCGTGATCGCGCAACCCCCGGATGTTGTACTTGTCCCCTAGCCTGATCCAAGCCGAGACAACAGCAAATTGAGGACGAGGCATGAGCCACGAAAAGCTGTAGCACGACCTACACTGAGTATACAGATTCAGTAATCACAGAGTCACACTCACCTGTGCTCCCCGGGAAACAAGGCCCGAAGGATATGTATGATGTCATTCGGATCGTCGTACAGGCGCACGACAGGGCAACCATCTAGCTGTTCCATGCTGCTAGATTGAGGAATCTCGAACAAGTCCCGAAAGATATCGGAATGTTGAGAGAGCTGTCCTCGGAAGACTCGAAATGCAATCTCTCCGGCGATAAGGACAACGTTTCCGTCTAGATACCAAAATTCGTTGCTGTGCTTCATGGAAGAGCTATCTGCGTCTGCCATAACAATCGTGAGGAAAGGATGTCGGTTCTGTCGGGATATGGTACTGTGCCGTTTGACCTCGGCCACCGGGTAGTCAGCTTCGAAGTGCCCCGCAACGCTTTTGAAATCCTAAGATAGCTTATCATGGAAGCGCCCTTCTGCCATAGCTCCCGTTACGTGAAAATGAAGGGAACAAATGCCGTGAACACTCAGATACATGTACGACTCCTCGTGTGTCCAAGTTACACCTAGTCAACATTTACTGTCTACCTGACGATGGTAATACTGCCCCCCGTGGGTCCTCGCGTACACAATTCGTGCATCAATACAAAGAATTTGGTCGCTGGTCTACTAAATGTGCAAATCTTTGTCAGATCAATCAATGCTAAATATTTGTATAGAATCTGCCGAGCACCTTCAACTCGATACACCATCGTCTCAGGTATAATACTCACGTCACAAGTGTACAGTATTTGACCGACCTGTGATACAATACGGCCCCGTGATACAGACTAGAAGCTGTAATTCCGCAGAATGCGATGATTTATGTTTATGCTGAACCACACTCTGCCTTCAAGGCATAGACGGACTAGATGTTCGATTGACCTAGAGCTCGTGATATATATATACCCAAGATCCTACAAGAGTGGATTTCGGTGGCGGATCCAGTCGGGTTTTCCAAATGTTCCTCGCATATTGCTACCCTCTTTATACAGGCAATATACATCGCTGTAGATCACCATGTGCATGGTGTTGATTCTTTGCATAGTGAAGGCATGAACATGTTTCCTTTCCCTAGAGCTGAGGTTACTGCGGTATTTATATAGGCGCCTCAGGTTGACGTGGCATCTGCCGATCGTATCCCCCTTCGGAGCAGTAGTAAATCACTTGGATAGGCAGCTTTCGGCGTCACTTGGGATGTCTCACTGGCGTATTCTCTCACCGCTAGGAGATTTAGAACTGATCCAGCTCGATCTCATTTGTTATATAGGCCGACGCCAGCTCAGTTTTTCTCCACATGAGAGAGTATGCACGTACCCATGACTCATGCCTGATTTGATTATTCAGGATGCGAAATGAGTGAGGTACCATTACAAAATTTGGCCGTCTCACCGGCCAGTCAAATACTGTGGGTCGATGCATCTACATACGTATTTAAGCAAAAGCACGTCCTACAAACCCTGGGCCGTCCCCTCCTCCTCGGCCATCAGCTCATCAATCTCGAAAATCCTCCGAAGATTTCTGTAAAGATTATCTTGCTCTGTCCTTTCCCTCTCCAGTACTGCATTCCGACAGTCTTCGCAAGGAAGCTCCGGGCCAAACAGTGCATATACGTAGTCGCATTGAGAGTCCAATGCTGCAGGGGACAATCCGCCGAGCTGGTACAACTCGGTGGCACTTCGAAACGCTGTGCGGAATGCCTGGGAACATGGTTCGAGTTCGGGCAGCCATGGGTGGATGCCAACAGCATAATCTAGAAGTCGCTCATTTCTCGTGTGACGAATGCTGATCAGGTAGTCCCTGGCGTGAAGGCATTTCACAATCACGTTTTGCGATAGGTGCTCCATCCCAGAACGGAAAGGGATACCGAAAACGAGCTGTTCCACGGGAATTTGACAGCAGCCATAGAGTGCCATCGGCAGAATTTCCTTGGCCTTGGTAAGCAGCGCTAGATTCACTGCCACCAAGGCGTCCGTTTCGTATACATTGATAGGTGCATTGCGCAGGAAGTTTTTCCAAGAGTTGTGTATTGACACATTCGCAAAGCGTTCAGGGAAAGTTTCCTTTAGGTGTTGGAGCGCAGGTTCAAGTACGGAGTCCATCTGATATTTGTGAGCGAGGCGAATCAGAACCGCGAGTTCTTCAAACTCAAGCCGTTGATTATACTGAGGCACAGGCCTGTTAGTGTTGATTAGCTGAGCATAATATGGGACATGAATTGCAGACACATACGGCTGGCAGAATAAATGGCCTAGCAAGCAACCCAAGTCCGCAGGCTCGTCCCACAATCGAACCACCGCGCATCCTTCGATCTTCTCAGAATCTTCAGGCTGCGGTGTCTGGAACATATCTTTGAACACGACCGAATACCACTCCAATATTCCTCGGTACACCCGGAAACAGAAACCTTCGGCCACAATGACTATGTTCCCATCGGGGAGCCACAAATCGTCGACCCGCTCAACGCCGTATGTTTCGTAGAACTTGTCCGAGCCGACAGAGTCGGATACCTGGGGTGTAGAGCTGCAGTCCTCGGAGGGGTTGGAAGATGGCATGACTGAGGGAGAGGGGAAAGATGTGGTACTGGTGAGAAGCAGAGCTGAATTATTCCGGCGTCCACATCAACGGCCACAAGCGCTCAAAGCAACTTCGCGACTCGTAGCCAACCACGGACAATGCCGAGTCTCCTCCAGCATGCACAACTACTGGTGAAGGGAGACAATAAATCCAGTTCATGTCTGACATTTCCGCCATGATTGGACGGGCATCGTCCAGCGTATTCATGAAATCGAGACATCTACCGCTCTGAGGTGCCCCTCCAAGGCGAGGACCTGTGGGAGCTCATGTTAGATCGCTTTATTCACGGGTTCAGTTTGCAACATTTCCGGTACATTGGTACTCATGTCCCGGAAGGTAACTTCCACTGACTTCTTGGCATGCCCGTCTCCGGTCAGTGATTCAATATTTGGCCCGCGGCCCGCCCCGCGGTTGGCGTGTCAAGATGTTTTCTGTCGTACTATCTGAACTGCAGCCAGATGTGTAATCAACATGGCAACGTAGGTGTAGTAAGACTACTTCAACGTACCAGGACCAAGACAGGCCGCTTATTCCAGTCATGTACACTCGCTGTCGACGTTCAAAAATCCGGCGAACAAAATTGTCTCGTCGTATAATTGCTAAAGCTATTAGAGCACTACGAGAATACATGATAGCCGCCGCATTCTTGACTGCCAACGTACTTTACGTGCTCCATATTCTGCCTCCCTGCGTTGGGTTCAGCCACACGAGAGCAGTGCACGCCAGCGCAACGCCTAATCCCACGCATTTCACCACTCTTGCAAGTTTGCTTCGGGGCTTCCACTTTTCCGCGCCTTGCACCTCATAATCATCCCAGATAGGACTTCTCATGATCCACCAGAACCGAGTGAGTGGTCCCGGGAAGATGCTGAAGTTCTTGCCCGTCCCCTCCGCGGCACGGTACCACGAGTTGCACTGAGGATAAACTGCGCGGGAAATGCGGGCTTGGATATCCGCATTGTATGCATCGCATGCGCTCTGTGTGATAGTGAAGGAACGCACGGAGCGAGAAAGCACGGGTGCGCAAAGTTGCAGTATATATTCGGCTTGGCATTCTTCGAAGAAGATAACAGAGCCTATACTGGTGTTTGAGTTCGGGCCTGCCGAAGTGTCAGTGGCAGTCTACAAGCGAAGGCACAATTATCCACAAACCTCCTAGCATGTAGAAGTTTGGGAAGCCAGGGATGCCCACTGAGCGATAGGCAGTAGGACCACCCTGTGAATCGAAGTATTGCTGGATTGTTCGCCCATTCTTACCGCGAACTGGTACCGGATAGGTATCCTGTAGTATGTCAATCTCGGCTGCCTATGCAGAGACAGCGGATAGTGACGTACGGCAACATATCCGGTGGAAAAGATGATAATGTCGAATGTAATGTTTTCGCCTGCAAAATTGACATAAGCGCGATACACTGTTCCGTGCTAACGTAGACACCCACCTTTCTGTGTGCGTATACCATCCTCAGTGATCTCTGCGATGCCATCCCAATTGAGGTCCAGGTTGGGACGGTGCAGAGCTGCGAGGTACCCGGTGTCCACTACTAACCTCTTACATGCGAGTGCTGGCCGAATTGTACTTCAGTACGTGGCACAATCAACCGATAAGATCCACAATCGATGCACATACGATAATTCGGCATCAGTTGGTCGTGATAACTCTCTGGAGCAACACTCCGAATGAATCCTTTGATGGTCTAAGGAAAGTTTTTTGTTCGCTTCGTTCGTGAGACAAGCGACATAAAACATACCTCCTCCACCTTTGCGCGATTCTTGCTCTGCCCACTAGAAAACAATGGCCACATCATTTCGTGCTGGAGCATTATCCAGGCGCGATATGCGCGCATAGCCATAGGTATATGTGCAAAGATCCATTTGTGCCATTCTTTAAACTCTCCACGGGGCTGGAACACATTGAGACACTTGTTTATAACCCGATCAGGATCGAAGACAGCGACGCACAGTATGAATCAGCCAGGATGGCGTACGACAGAAGTTGACGACAGAGACACCAGACTCTTTTACAATCTCTGGTACAAGTTGAACGCTGCCTTATGGTCAGATAAGATATTTGTATTGAGAAGGCCGGAGAAACTTACCCAGAGCATCCATTACCAATCACTGCAACGCGCTTGTCTCGTAGATCGATGCCATGGTTCCACCTCGCGGAGTGAAGCAATTCTCCCTTGAACCTGTCCCTCCCTTCCAGCTTCGTGGGGTATCTTGGCTCACCCAACAAACCCACTGCCGAAACCAGTATCTCTGCTTCTTCAGTACGTCGTGCCCCCGTCTGGAGATCTTCGAGCTCGATCACCCATACAGAGCGCTCGTCGTCCCACGCCGCAGAGCTGACGCACGTACGGAATGACGTGCGCGTATATAGGCCGTACTTGCGGGCAAGAGATTGCCAGTAGGCCTGAATCTCGGATTGTGGGACATGCGTGCGTGACCAGTACGGATTAGGCTCAGACGAAAGACTGTACCAGTGAGTTGGAACGTCCGAGCAGCAGCCCTGCGGAGAGTGAAAGCTCAGCCCCTTACCGTATCTAACAAGCTCTCAAAGACACACCGGGTAGGTATTGTCACGCCAAGTCCCGCCGACATCCGTGCCTTGTTCGAAGATCTATAGCGCATGTTAGTCTGGTCAGTCAAAGCGACTTGGTCCGCCATTCACCGTGAAATCATGGAAGCCCAGGCGCTTCTGGAGGCCTATCGCAAATGTCACACCGCCGACCCTTCGTCGCAAGTTGTCAGCGCTGACGCACGCTTGGCGAGCTTACTGATGGGGGCCACTCACCCGGCGCCAATGATTGCAATGCGTGATCCGGGCGCAGTCTTCTCGGATGCCATGTCTACCGCTCAACGAAAGGTCAGCCCGCTTCTATGCTCTCTTTTATAGTCTCTCCATACACAGGCAGTCTCCATGAGGGTGATTGAACACAGCCTGTTCGGCTAGCCGATTGATAGCCGCTTCCAAGAATTTGGACTTGTGGCGCAGGTATGCGTCGAGCGCTATGGAGTCCGGCGTATTCGGAAAATTGTAGGACGGCCAACGAACACCATCCTGCATGCAAAAGAAGATCATCATGCGATTTTTGTCCTTCTTTTAGACTGTTATTCGAGTATACGTCAATACGTCAAGTCAGCGATTACTTGCCTCGCTTAGCTCCTCTGATGCTGATTTGTAGACTGGTCAATCTGAGGCAATGGTACCAGCGCCATATCAGTTCGTGCTTGGTTATGTGGACGCATCACCGGATCATTAGAGTTTCATCTGGAGAAATTTCATAGTCCAGAATTGGGAAGGGAGCTTTGACCGAGAGCGCAGTTGCATTCAGCCCAGTGTCACCGCGCTTCACTTCAAGCGGCGATCGATCAAAGACCTGCAGTCTCCCTAGCTGTCCCCCTGCGGTTGTTCACAGCCGCAGGGAAGAGTTGTCGATGGCGCACCTCGAACGGTGTCTCAGAGGGTATCATGATCTGACCGATGTAAGGCT
>KB445803.1:103453-123503 GCA_000320605.2 Gelatoporia subvermispora B
TTTAAACTGTTTATTAAAGTAAAAGGTTGGAGCCTTAGACCGATGCCACCGCGTCAGCCTTTCTGAACACGTATGACAAAGCCTGTGAGATCACATGAGTGTAAGCAGGTTACCGTCTGTGAGCACGACCTCGATGACGGGCTTACAGATCCCGGGGTTTCGGAGGACTCCATTTGCATGGCCGACCTGTTGGAGCCGCGGGTGGTTGAGAGCGACGGAGATCAAAATGTCGCAAGACGTCCGTAGACATAGTAGTCAAAGATAAGCATGAGCTCCGGCTGGAGCTCCCTACTTTCTTTGGGCCAGAGATAGACTGACTAGTGGAACGAATATGATCGGCCCCCTTAAAGGGACATGAGGTAATATGTTTGGTATGAGCCCCTTCAACAAATGTTAATGAACAATTCACGTTGCAGATCATTGATGATCGTAGCATGGTCACCACCGTCAAGCGTCATCTCACAGAATTAAGTGCCTGTGTTAGTAGCTAGGATGATCCATTGTGGTTGCATGAATGTAACGAAATCTAAGACTGTGCCTCTGATACCTGTCTCCGAGCTCTTCTCTTGGCCCTCCACTTAGGACCCTTTAGCATAATCAAGGGGACAATCGGGAAGACCGCGGCGCATAGCCCTGAGAGAAGGACGTATGTCCACCCGATGCCGATCGCGTTCAGGATGAGATTGATCACAGACACGCAGGCCGCCCCGAAGGAGCATCTCACAAGATTATTCTAGATCGTTCCGTGAGCGCGCAGTTTCATCATCGATGAGGATCACATACGCAAGCGGTGATAGAGGAACTCATTTCCGGCGCAAGGTCGACCAGTACGGTTGTCACGATGTTGGCGATTGCGACAGTCGACCAACCGACTGTGAATCCCAAGTCAGACCGTCTAACCTCACGAAGCACTTGAAACGTGGATCACTCACTGAAGAATAGGAGTACCAGCGGCCCGGCGATCGACACTCCCTTGTCGAGACACCAGCCATAGCCAATGCACGTAACAATGAAGACAGTGATGTACACTGGCATCGTCCTCAGCCTAGCATGCTCGATCGGGAAGTGTTCTTCCATCGTGACATGCTGAACCTGCGCCTTCTCCACCCCGCCGCTCTCCTGCGCTCGGCGCATGAGCGTCTGCCTGATTCTCTGGTAGTCGTGATCTAGAAGCCGCCCTGTGACAAGCCCACCGATCATCATGCCGCCGCCGATTGACAGGAAGCACAGCCCGGTCTCTATCTCGCTCAACCATGGGTAGACGGTCTGGAAGAGTGAGGAGATACTAGCGGTCACCGCGTAGAAGACTGCGTATGGTATAGCTTGGTAAAGCAGGAGGAGAGAGACGTCTGGGTAGAGGAACAGGAGCAGAGGGTTCCTGAACTTCCGCACTGGGGCTCGTGCGGACGGGGCGGCGCTAAATCGGCCGCGGCCTATGATAGGGAAGAGGGGTCTGTACAGATGCGGGGGTGAAATACTTCCATCACCGACGATAGCTCGAAGGGTCTCTGGGAGTATTCTGACATACAAAAAGACACAAAAAGTCACTTAGAGTTCGACTGCTCGAGTACAGAACTTACGCGAGAATCAGGACGAAGCACACCATCGTCGCTATGCAAAGGAACCAGAATATTGCTCTGAGCAGAGATCAGACATGAGATTGATCAAATAGTACTGAAACATACCGCCAGCCGAAACCTTGTGCGAGCAGGCCTCCAAGTACAGGACCAATACACGGGCCAACCTATCAACGTTCAGACCTATCTTCACTGAGATAGCAAGAGGTGATTATACCATAGGTCCCACATTCCACAATCCGAAGTATCCTCCACGCTCGTGAGGGGCCGCAATGTCACCAATCACGCCTGCGCCTGCGAATTGTAGATTGTCAGACCAGCTGACAGAGACACGATTATATCATCACTTACCGAGGGCGATAGTGCTGGCGGAACCCGCGGCTTGTACACAGCGCAACACGAGGAGAAGCCAATAGGCGTTCGTCGGCACAAGCGCGAGACCGACGCAAGAGAGCGCCAATACGAGCAAACACGCAAGGAACATAGGCCGTCTGCCCGCTCTGTCGGCTAGAGTGCCCCAGAACATAGGTGCTGGGCAGCAGTCATCAATAAATGTAGTAATGTGACAGGTAAAGACAGCCATACAAATGCCTTGAAGGACCATGTAGACCGTTACGGTCAGGTTGATGAGCTCGGTTGATTTGTGAAACGCAATTGTCATCACAGGGATGGCAGGGAGATAGATGTTGGCGGTGAGCGGGCTGGTAAATTTTAATGACCCAAGGTAACAAGAATTGGTTTTTTGGTAAGATTTACCTGAAAATCCCAGCAAGCGAAGCAGTGCAAACGATAAGCCATTTCTCGGACGGCGTGTAGATACTATATGATCTATGCTCATTCGCAGGAGGCTCTTCATTATTGACGGCTGGGGCTGGGTCTTCATTTTCTGATATGGAGGGATTATTAAGGATTATGGTTGTAATGCGAGAGCTTTCTTAGTAACCCGCTCACCCTCCACATTCACAGGAGAATTATCGTTATCTTGAGGTATCACAGGACCTTCTACGGAGTTCTCTACGCGTCGTGGGTCGGTCATAGTGGTCGTTATGTAGGACGTAGACTTTACTGAGAGGGAGAAAAGCAGAGCGAGAAACCTCAAGCAGGGGCCCAGGGCTTTTGTGACCCACGCTCGCCTACTGCCAGCATTCCAAGAGCGCAAACCGTGATCTTGAGTTGCCTTTTGCGGAATTTAGAGCTCGGCCGACCACGCCGAATCACATGGCGGACATGCTCACGTGTGGGCGCTTGCTTGCCGTGCGTGGGAGCACTGACAGGGCGAGTCAAAGGTCCGCTATGCATTGCGTCAGAGAGTCGCCGTTAGCGTAATTTGACACTGTGGATGCCGACGGCAGTAACGTCGGGTGACAGACATACGATGAGTAGACGTCCAGCTGAAGCAGGACAAGACCGAGCTGTGTTCTGACTGCTGATGTGCCGATTGACTTGCTGCTCGATCCGCTTGCGCAGAGCGGAAGGAACAGGAGTTACGAGAAACTATTCCAGTGACAAGTCTGCGTCTGTAGCCAAGGTCTTTGGTAACAAAGTCTAGTCTCTTGTGGTAGCAGGGTTTTTTGCCAGATAGCACAAAGACGCGACGAAATGACTCCGGAATACGGTACGACCTCCAGGCTCCCAGCTCGTCGCGAGAGTACCTCTCGCTGACTCATAAGCATCATTACAACGTCACAGATCTGCGTAGAAGTTGCTTAGGTGTCCAAGATTCTACGGGAGACCGAGTACCTCCGAGAAACGTTTCGCAGAAAATGCACATGCGTGAAGGAGTCGCCCAGCGAGACAATTCACATGATCTGGAGTCGACAAGTTGCGTCGAGTAAGCCATGGATCAAGTCATAGTTGGCATGAAGCACAGAAAAGTCATGGGAACAATGAAGATTATTTCTCGGAGCCCGGTGGCCGAATTGCTCAAGAACTCCGCGTTGCATTGATGGGGGCAGCTTCGCGGAACGATGGTTAAGTAAGATACCGATACCAGCAGAATGCGTACAGTGTATGTGAGGGATTTCAGTGCCACAGAAGTCGAATATCTTCCGCGAGGTCGTGTCATGATTTCTGTAGTTGCGCAATTATGGATTATGAGGGCCCTACAATTGTCACCACTGAGTAGAGAGTACTGAGCGACTGTTTATAGGAGACCCTGAACTAGGATTTTCGTAGAGCACTCTCGTAGCCCTTGTATATTGTAGAAGACGCAGCAAGCCTCAGGACGTGGAGCAGTGCAGAAGAGATGATTTGTCGTCCGACACAGCAGGAATTTCGGCCGTAGCTGGCACCAGGCTAGGTATGGCATTGGCCCGGGTGTTTCCGGATTAGTACACGTGCATGAGCGCTTGAGTCCTTGACCTGCACTCATTGACTATGTAGTTTCACTTCAACGCCTTGTATCATCCACTTTAAATGAAGAGAGATGTGCATCTATTATTTTTTGACTCGCCACTCAATAGCATCCAGTAAGTGGATGTTGAATATGAATGTGCAAGCTGCTCCCGGACATCGGCCACGACAGGTCCCAACTTGCGTCAGTACTAGTGTCAGTGATGTCATCCGTGATATCTTCAGCTTGCGTATCAGGCACTCGCGCTTGTTCCTGCCTTCAATTCCCAACTTCTACTATGAAACAAAACCATGGCTAACACTGAAGATATCTTACGTGGCAAGTTGGTACTAATCACGGGCTGCACGTGAGCTGCATCACCACTGGATCGACTGCGCTGGCAGCCGATGTCTAACATTCACTTTCAGAGGAGGCGTTGGGCAAGCCACAGCACGCGTGTTTGCAGCCCGCGGCTGCTCAGTTGCCATCCACTACAACTCCCCTTCATCACGCGATAAGGCTTTCCAGCTCATCGCGGAGCTGACTCAGTGCCCCGGTGTGCGCGCGGCTGCTTTCCAGGCAGATTTATCCAGCTACGACGCTACCCGTGCTTTCTATGCTGAGGTGGTCAAGGATCTAGGAAGTCCCAATATATTGTTTAGCAACCATGGTGTTACAGGCCCGAGGATCGGCCCTGAGGGAGATATCGCTGATGTTAGCCCGGAGGCATTTGAGGAGACGTGGAGGACAAACGCTGGAACGCATTTCCTGGTAAGACGCGTCCCAACTACTTGGTGTCGCAATTGACCATTGATAATTTGTGACGTATGATAGCTCGCCCAGCTGTGCATTCCATACATGCAACAGCAGAAGTGGGGTCGCATAATCTTCACGTCTAGGTATGTCTTAGACGTCTCTACCGTAGTTGCTCTCCGCCTATTCTTATCGAATATGCAGCGTAGCAGCAGGTAACATTTAATTGAGTTTTGGCACTGTGCTGAGATTGAGAGCTGTGACGATAGGTACCGGCGGGGTAATCGGTCCTCAATATGCTTCGTCTAAAGCCGCGCTTCATGGTTTGATGCACTGGCTATCTCTGAGATACTGTAAAGACGGGATCGTAAGCGACTAAAACAACACTTTCCACGTCTTGCATCTGCTGACAGACACTACTAGACAGCAAATGTAGTCGCTCCGGCTCTTATTGAAGGTCATCGCTCCTGTCTCGGCGGCAGTATGCATACAGTGCTAACGTAATACAGACACCGCAATGATGAGCAATCCGCCGGAGTCTGTCCGAGTGCGTGAAACTCGAAAATGCTGCTAGAGTTTGTTCTGTCTGACGTTCTATTTCTTACAGAGCAAGATTCCTATCGGACGCCTGGGAAAGCCCGACGAGATTGCGAGTATCGTGACTCTTCTCGCGTCGAACGGGTACATGACGAACAAGGTGTGTATCCTATACTTTCGGACGTATATCCTTCCTTTGAACTTAAAGACGTAGGTTATCGTGGCCGATGGAGGGTGGACTATCGGGGGCTTCTGATGCATTTCGTTATGCTATCCAAAAGATGGACGATTCGAGAGACCCCCACGCACGGTATGCTTGACTCGAGTGCTCTTGCGGGATGATTCGAACTATTGGAGCATATTGCTAAGCCAGGACCGCGCATTCATCGACTGTTTGCGCAGCTCGAAGACATCCGGACGTGAATCCCGAATGGCATATCCCTCAATATTGCTCGTGAGGGAGACAGTAGCTTCACAATTTGTGTGGCCCGATAATGGTGACTGCGTCTTGTATGACATACTTTCAGCTGTCGGGCGCCTCTACTGACGCCACACGCCTGGTCTCATCATCCTCAACCGTTGACATGCAGATGCGAGAATGTCACAAGTAAAAATGCACTAGAGCAGAATCAAGCACTCTGACTCTGTACACCATCGTCAGACCAGAGACCAAGGATGTATGGAAGTGACTCGCAGAAGGCCTCTTTCTCATAGCCGTCTGGCAAGAATGCTTTGCTTGCAACTGTTGCAGGGTAGAGATTCGTCGAACATCTCCTGAATAATCTTCTCCAGGTCGTCCAGCGCAGCTACCGATGCTATCCTCGAAGTCCGTGATACCATGCAGGAAATCGATGCAAGACGGATTGTTGTGCTACACTTCGGGTTGGATGTGCATGACGCCTCGGGGATGTTGTCGAAAAGCTGCAAGTATTGGTCGACGTTGGCCTTCACTAGATCTTCCATCGCTCCAACACATATGGATACATCTGCAGGGCACAGCTGCTCCCTGCCATCGGAATACCAGAATTCTTCATCGTGCGTGATACTGGGGGCTCCCTCGTGGACTTCTATGTCTGGATGGGCCTATGTACTGGCGAGCGAAATCATGAGCGAGTCGCGGCAATGAAAGAATACCGAGTGATGCGCAAAGACTGAAACGAGCGGTAGAACAATCGACTATCGAGACAACAGCATCTTCCGAGGCCCGCAAGGTGCAGGATGTGGTCGTAGTTACGTTGGCACGTCATCCAGCACGCGTGTGCAGCGTGTTTATCATGCGGTGACGCGGCGCAAGCGCGGCAGAGTCCAATACGGCGATTCTCACCATTTGATGAGGGAATCCTAATACCATTAGGCCTCGGAGTGGATATTTGGAAATGTGATTGGTCGGTCTATTATTTTAATCTGTCTTTACTAGCGAGCCGTGCAACAAGTTCTACTCTGCGATAATTAAGGGAGCGGAGCATGAGTGCCAAAGTATTTGGGATGGTCTACCTCGAACTTTCCTTCTACATCATTTGCTACACAAAACCTAGCGTACTGTGGTGGATGGCCTAGTTTATCGTAGTACAATGAAGTTAAAGAGGCCGACTTTTGAACTAAGAGGATCACGAGTTGGACAATCTGTCCACGATTGAAAGACAATTGCATTACCACAGCCCTAACGCCGAAATTAAACCAAAGAAACTCTTAAGGGCATCGTGATGTATCTCTCAACAATTTCCCGTATAAGACCCATTGACCTCAACCACTATCCGCACATCAGTCAAACATCCACAGGGACTCTAACAAAGGTAACGCACATCTGCATGCATCAAGCTCACTGCGCGCCCGACCACTTCCGGCTTCATCCACCCAAGCCAGACGCACCCGAGCAACGCAGCAAGGCCGCCCGCCTTCCCTACGTTACTCAGGATCCGCTTCACTCTCCATCGCCCCGCGCCCTCCGCGACATAGTCCTCCCATATGGGTTCCCGCGTGATCCACCAGTACCTGCTGAGCGGACCAGGAAATATGCTGAAGTTCTTGCCGGCGCCGCCCGCGCGGTACCACGAGAAGCACTGCGGGTAGACCGAGCGCGCCATGCGCGCCTGCAGCTCGGTGTTGTACGCATCGCATGCGCGGGAAGTCACCTCGAAAGTCCGTGCGTCGCGTGAGAGGACGGGTGCGCAGAGCTGCAAGATGTAATTGGTCTGGCACTCCTCGAAAAAGATGATAGAGCCGATGCTGGTGTTTGCGTTGGGGCCTAGTGAGATGACACAAGCACTAGCATCAGCATAGTGCGAAGCGCCGCGGAACGGAAAGCAGCTGACCTCCCAGCATGTAGAAATTCGGGAAGCCGGGGACACTGGTTGCACGGTAGGCGGTAGGGCCACCTTGGGATTTATAATACTCTTGAATTGTCTGTCCATCTTTGCCACGAATTGGTATCGGGTATGTATCCTGGAATTGCATCAATAACAAAAGTTCAGAAAGTCAGGACTGGTACGCACTGCAACGTATCCCGTGGCAAAAATGATCACATCGAACGGGATATTTGCGCCTGAGGTGCGCGTCATGAACAGCTCCTGGGACTGGGTATAGTCTCACGAACCTTTCTTCGTCAAGATCCCTTCCTCGGTAAGTTCTTCGATTCCGTCCCAGTTGAGGTCTAGATTCGGGCGATGCAGCGCCGTTAGGTATCCTGTATCGATCACCAGCCTTTTACATGCCATCGCTATCCCGAAGTCAGTCCTCAGACGTATGGACTATGTCCGTCAAGGAAAACATACGATAGTTCGGCATTAGCTTATCATGATGCTTCGCCGGCGTTACACTCCTAATGAAACCTTTGAGGCTCTGGGTATGCGTGGCAAACGTTACACCTTGGATCATGATCATCATTCTCAACGAGTAAACACTCATATCACGCACCTCCTCCGCAACTTCGCGTTGTTTGCTCCCAGCGCTTTCATACAACGGCCAGTTCCGTTCGAGCTGCCACATGAGGTAGGCGCGGTACGCGCGCATCGCAAGTGGGACGTGGGCGAAGACCCATTTGTGCCAGTCCGAATACGCCCAGCGCGACTGCAGCCAAAGGAGCACATATATCGCATTAGTATCATTGTGAGCCACTTGAGGACGACTGAGAAGCGTACGCGGTAGATAAACCACGATGGCGTGCGGCAGAAGTTGACGACGTTAATTCCGGGCTCTTTCACGATCTCCGGTATCAGCTGTGCACTGTGCAACGCCCACCCATCATCAGCATCCTTAGGACGACGTGCGCATCTCAACACGTACCCTGAACATCCATTTCCGATGACCGCGACCCGTTTGTTCTTGAGGTCCACTCCATGATCCCACCTCGCAGAATGGAACAAGTCGCCCTCGAATCTCTCCCTCCCCTCCAGATCCGAGGGGTACCGCGGGTCCATAAGCAGACCCACCGCAGAGATGAGCACCTCCGCGGTTGCCTCACTGCGCGTCTTCGTCCTTATATCCTCGAGTTCCAATACCCACACGGCACGGGGCGCATCCCATGTCGCGGAGAGGACGCGCGTGTAAAATTGGGTGTGGGCATAGAGGGAGTATTTGCGCGCGAGGCCCTGCCAGTATGCCTGGATCTCGGGCTGCGAGACGTGTGTGCGTGACCAGTACGGGTTCGGGTCGGTCGAGAGGCTGTACCAGTGAGTGGAGACGTCGGAGCAGCAGCCCTAGAGTAGAGGAGAGGCGAACAGGATGAGAAGATTGGTTCAAATGGTGACGGTGGAGGGTGGACGTACCGGGTAGGTGTTATCGCGCCATGTCCCGCCGACATCCGCACCTTGATCGTAGATCTGGGCAATTCTCAGTTGAGGGGAAGCTGAATAGATGCGTGTCGGCTCACGGTGAAGTTCTCAAAGCCCAGCTGTCGCTTGAGCCCGATACCGAACGTTAGCCCACCAATCCTTCAAGATGCGACAGAACATCCACGATCCCGTGTCAGATATTTGCTCTCCACAAACGTTTAGCATGATACACTCACCCAGCTCCAATGATCGCGACACTAGGTCCCTTGGGTCCCTTCTCGGATGTCATGTCGCCTTTCAGAGGTCAAGCAGGTCTCAGAGCAGCTTAAGAATCGCGGTGCACGGTTTCTCGGGCAACTCAAAGACCGGCCCTGCTTAAATGGTCTCCGCGTTCACAGCCCATCAGTACAGGTGATTGCCGCGAGTCGCAGAGAGCGACCTGTAGTGCACGAGCGCTGGTGGCTGGGCCGAGTTGGGCCGGAAATTTGGGTAAGATGCATTTGAGCAGGTACACAGTGGGAGGTCGAGGTGCTTCACGTAAATGCTTGAGATCCCAGGTCTCCCCGAGGTGGCTCGCACTGGAAGGCCGAGGTTGCTACCTTATTTGGTCGGAAAGCGAGAGATGTTTGTAACAGTATATGACGCATGGTGATATCGGAGAATACTGCAATAATCTCAGCGATGCACGCAAGTAGAATATAATGTGATTTGTGGTGAGGAGGATGGAACTGGTGGCAGAAGAGAAAAGAGACTCGATGAGGTCGCAAGTCGGTGTACTCGATCGAGTCGATCCCGACACGATCGGAGATCCCGCGAGCAGTGCTGCATGCGACTCGGGAGCGCTCGACTTGAGAAAGTCTCACTCTCGCCTTTGCCGCCAGGCCTCTTTTGGTCACATATAATCCAATGGCTATCTTCGTAAACTTGTACCGTCATGTATCGCTCAATCGATGCAACCATGTAAGTATCTCTGCAGGTGGTTCATGATGTAAGGATAATGAGGCAGTTTCCAGCGCTCAAGAACCTCAAGGCTGGAAGAACTCATCATGATTCGGAGAACGGGATGCTACCCCATCGGTATGACACTCACCATGCTTACGGTCGGAACACCTTCCCTGTATCGCGGCATCGGCACAGTGGATACGGTTCAATACAGATACCATGGATGCTTGAGGCGCACGCGCGTATAAGAAAGTCGCACGAAGGAGAAGACGCACACCAGGCACGCCGAACTAAGTAAGGCGATGCGCACGATATCGTGTTCATCGTCCACGACGTAGTCATCTGCGAGCAGATCATTTTCTGAACTAGCTCAGATCTCCGAGATACCCCCGCATCGTGAGTCGTGACGACAAAAAAACGCACCCCCGACGTCCATAGCCAGGATGATCTCGCGGGCGAAGGACCCTCTTCCCATCTAGCTGCCCCTGTTGATTGCATTGCACGAGGTTGGATGGCATTTGAGGGCATCTTCGTGGTTGCAGACAGGCTCAGATGATCATTCTGGCATACAGATTAACCTGGAATTTACTGAGAAAGGGTGATAACTTCGCAACCAAGGCGTCGGAAGCGAGACGGGAGGAGAACATGACCACGAGAGGCAACTGCACGTGGGCGTCTATACGTAGCTGGGCATCCGGGGCCCCGGATGCGCGGAGAAACCTCGGAAACCTCCTCAACCATCGTCCATTGCATGCTCCGCGATATAAGACCGTCCATGCTCCGTTATTTCCTCCTCCTGCTCGACGCACCCTCCACGAGCGAGGCGTTGTCAACTGAGAACCAGAACGAAGCAACAATTTTGACAAACTACTGACCGACATGGCTCCCTCGGACTTCGCGAAAGCAAACATTGCGGATGTCGTCGAGCAGCTTACGACGGACGAGGCTATCCTCCTCACCGCAGGCGTTGGGTTCTGGCACACACACGCTGTTCCCCGCCTTGGTATACCCGCTCTCAAAGTGAGCGACGGTCCAAATGGTGCGTTCTCTTCATTGCCCTCATCACTAGGGCTGCGGAGTCCTCTTTCAAGGACTGTGACAGTGGCGAACCGTTACTACTCCAGGTCGGACCACATATCGGTGCCGCCTGATCATTGGCGCTAGCCGTTTGTATCACCGTCATTTGGCAGGACTGCCGATACCGAGCGGATCAGCTCCAGTTCTGGGTCGACAAGCTCCTAGGCCGGGTATGAACTCCCCGAGACTACGATAAGGCGGCGGTGCTGTGGGACTACGGTCCGGGCTCTTGACTTTCAAGCGAGGACCTTGCCTGTCTCGGTCCTGTATGCGGCACTGCATTTTTGGGGGCGAAAGACTGGACTGGATCGTCCTTCGTGACACTACCGTAGCCATTACGTTGCACTAACTCATGTTCCGTACTGGCAGGTGTCAGAGGAAACCACTTTTTTATGGGCACACCCGCCAAGTGTCTCCCCTCTGCTACCGCCTTCGCTGCGACATTCGACCCCGCGCTCGTGCACGACGTCGGCCTGCACCTCATCGCACAAGAGGCCAAGCTCAAAGCCGCCTCCGTGCTACTCGGTCCAACCTGCAACACGCAGCGGAGCCCGCTCGGCGGGCGCTCCTTTGAGTCCTTCTCCGAGGACCCGCACCTCTCAGGCATGGTCACCGCTGCGTACGTCAAGGGCGTCCAGGCGGGCGGCATCGGCGCATGCGTGAAGCACTTTGCGACGAACGACAAGGAGAACGACCGCATGGCGTACGACTCTATCCTCTCCGAGCGCGCGCTGCGCGAGATATACCTCATGCCGTTCATGCTTGCGGAGAAGTACTCGAAGCCGTGGAGTTACATGACTGCGTGAGTCTCGCGTCTCTGCTCGGGTGTGCAGGTTGGGTCTGATGGCGTTTGTGGACTAGGTACAACCGGGTGAATGGCACGCACGCGTCAGAGAACCCGCATATCATCCGTGAGATTCTGCGGAATGAGTGGGGCAGCAACGCGATGGTGATGAGCGACTGGTGCGTACAGCCGCGTATTATTTCTGTCTCGAGATCATTCATCAATGACTCGCAGGTTCGGTGTTTATTCGATCGACCATGCGATCAACGCCGGCCTTGACCTCGAGATGCCGGGCACCAACAAGTGGCGGACACTCGACCTCATGAACCGCTCGTGAGTCTTCCGACCTGATCGTCCTTCCGCGGCCTCACGTCACGTATCCAGAATTCAGAGCCGGAAAATCATGAAGCGCACAGTCAAGGAGCGTGCCGCGAAAGTGCTCGAGCTCGTGCAGAGGTGCGCGAAGGCCGCGCCGGAGGTGCGTAGCATGCATCCCTCATGAGCAACTCATCTTAACAAATCACTGTCGCAGATCCTGGACGGAGATGGCGAGGAGCGCACAGTCGATACGGACGCCGAGAAGGCGCTCATGCGCTCGTTCGCCGCGCAGTCGATTGTCCTTCTTAAGAATGACGGCGGCATCCTACCTATCCATCCCAAGGCACGTCCCATTGGCTCCTACACATCACTTCCAAGTTCTAACGATTTCCGGGCAGGCGCAGGGACTCAGGAAAATTGCGATTGTCGGCGGGAACGCGAAGGCGCGCGTCCTGAGTGGCGGTGGGTCTGCGGCGCTGAAGCCGAGCTACTTCACGACACCGTACGATGGGCTCGTTGCTGCACTCAAGGCTGCGGATCCCGACGTGGAGATTACGTACTCCGAGGGCGCGCCAGGTGCGTTTCTGTCGCGTGAGTGGATGGTCAGACGGGAGGCTGATGTAGGACAGCGTACATGCAGATGCCGTTGTTGGACCATGAGCTGACGACGGAGGACGGGCGCCGCGGGTGGATCGGAACGTGGTACTCGCATGAGAACGATGAGAGCATGACACCCCTGAGCCAGCCGGTCGCGACGACGCATGTCGATGAGACGAGGATGTTCTTCAGGTGCGTCCGTTGCATGTGCAAGGCTGGCACATTGCTAAGCTTTGGTTGTGCGCTTTCAGCACGTCGTACCCGACGGAGCTCACGAAGCGGTGGACTCTGAGATTAAAGGGTATCCTCACCCCCCGGCCGGAGGACTGCGACTTTGAGTTCGGTCTCCTCTCCGCGGGGCGCGCGAGGGTCAGTCTCTAGCTTCCTTCCCTGTTTTTTTCGTATCTAATTTTTCCGAACGCTCGCAGCTATACGTCGACGGCGAGCTTGTTGTTGATAACTGGACGCACCAGCGGCGCGGCGAGGCATTCTTCGGTTCCGGGTCCGAGGAGGAACGTGGCGTCTTCCGGCTCAAGGCGAACACTGCGCACAGCATTTTCGTCGAGTATTGCAACGTGCGCGCACCCGCGCCGGGCGACCCAGACGAGGCGGTGATGGACTCCAACCCGGGCGTGCGGCTTGGTGGCGCGCCCGTGCAGGACGCCGACGACCTCATGGCCGAGGCGGTGCAGCTCGCGCGGGAGGCGGACGCGGTCGTCGCTGTCGTGGGGCTGAACGCAGACTGGGAGACGGAGGGCTATGACCGGACGACGCTCGCGCTGCCGCAGCGCACGGACGAGCTGGTGAGCAGGGTGGCGAAGGAGAATAAGAGGACGGTCGTCGTTACCCAGGCAGGCTCGGCGATCACGATGCCGTGGGTGGATGAGGTGCATGCGGTCGTGCATGCTTGGTACCTGGGGAATGCGACAGGCGAAGCCATTGCGGATGTGCTCACGGGGAATGTGAACCCGAGTGGGAGGCTGAGCTTGACGTTTGCGAGGAGGCTGGAAGACTATCCGAGCCACGGGCATTTCCACTCGGAGAATGGCAAGGTAAGTAGCTATTGGATGCATGCGCTCACGGCTCGCTCACTTCCCTCTGTAGGTCCGGTATGGAGAGGACCTCTTTGTGGTACGTTCGGACGTTGAGTGATCGATCGGTGGTTGGCTAACGTCGTTGTGTTAGGGCTACAAACACTTCCACCACAGGAAGTTCGACCCCTTGTTCTACTTCGGGTATGTATCCCAAGTTCCAGCCTCTGATGGCCTTTACTGACTGCTCCTGTCAGCTACGGTCTCTCCTACACAACCTTTTCGTACTCCGACCTCCAGCTTTCTGACCCCGTCATATCCGGCGGTGACTTCAACCTCAAAGCCTCCCTCACGCTGACCAACACCGGGTCCGTGACGGGCACGGAGATCGTGCAGCTTTACATCTCGATGCCGTCAACGTCGGAGCTGACGCACCCGCCGCTCACGCTGAAGGCGTTCGCAAAGGTGACCGATCTCGGCGCGGGCCAGAGCACGCGAGTTGAGCTCGAGCTGGACAAGTACGCAGTGTCATACTGGGAGGAGCGCATCTCACGGTGGGTCGTGGAGCCGGGCGTGTACGGAGTGCGGGTGGGGCGCAGCAGTGCACCCTCGGACCTAACTCTGGGCGGCGAGTTCACAATTGAGAAAGGCTTTGAGTGGAATGGCTTGTAGCTCCAGGAATACTACTTTGTACACTATGATGTGGGAACGGAAAGTTTGATGGCGGCATCAGTTTGTCTGCAGTAACAGACATCAATCTGGATCTGGAGTAGTCTCGACCCGGGGACGGAAGGCCCTGCCGCCCTCACACTCACCTCAGGGCCTTACAGTTGTAGGTCGATACTCAAATGCGTGACATAATGTTCGTACACTATTTTCGTGTATATGACTACTAGAGAAGCGCCGCCTGCGTCGGCAAACACCTTGCTCGCTCTCGTTTAGAAAATCGAACTCAGATGCAATCCTCACGTTGGTGATTGGCCACTTTATCGCTGCATCAACGAGATGTATGCATTAATTCAATCAAGCTCTACATGATTTTGGGACGAGAACACAGGCATGGTAATTATGGAGCTACATGTGCCGCTACATAAGCATTCACATAACAGGGACAATTTCCGTCCTACGATTTTCATCTAGACTTGACCATCAGTGCGCATCGGGCATAGTCAATGTGTTGAGAGTCTCAACTGAGACATGCCTGTCAGATCACTTGTAACATGCCAGTCTCTTCGGCGACTGGAACATGTCTACAAAGAGGACACGGGCATGGACATGCCTCTTGTGCAGTGATACACTTGTACTTGGCACTATCAAGAAGTTCAGGTCGTTCAATCGAAAGCTGTTTAGAAATCGCGACCCGGATCTGCAGAAAGAAGACGATTGGCTCGAAATATTGAACGAAAGGAGCAAAACATATTGGGAGACACTGGGAAGACTGATGTGGCGGGGAGGACAAGTGCCACACAGCGGAAGCACGTGATGAGCATGGTAGGTAACAGACGCCCAGCAGACGCGGAAATGTACATCGCACATACCATATTAGGAACGACGCGTCATGCGTGGGAAAATGTCAACGGAAAAGTGAACACATTGTGGACTGGGAGAGACCTTGCAAGCAAGGTGAGATCAGAATGAGACTGTTCAATGTTGTTACACAGCCTGAAAATCAGATGATTATGTTCCAGTCTTCAAGATTCTTGCGAACTCACATAAGCTGGTCAGCAATTCCTTGAGAAGCATTCCCCACTTAACCCTTTTTTCACAACGAAGTCCACCACGAAGTCGAACTAATTGCTTGCTGATACCGACCATTTCGGCACCATCAATTGAAATTTGTCGGGGAGACAATCCCACTCCTCTTGACATATGTACACGGCCATTGCGTTGATATCGCCGCAGCACTCGCTGCAGGGCCTGTCGATAGCAGGAAAATGGTCCAGATACGAGGTCCACGGCCCCAAGGTGTCTGGACCCCAGGGATCTGATTTGAACCATATAGAGTGCATAAGCCGTAGGAACCATGACTTGCAATCCTGCGGTGTGTCACATTCGCATTGTCCACCGCTAATGAATACATTGCTAAAGCCATCGGGGCGGGATTCAAGAAGCAACCTTAACCCCTTGACATATGCTTCAATGTCTTCTTGGCTCAATCGCTCTGTTCGGTCCCCGCGAGTTATTCCACGTAAGATTACGTTCGTGTTGGCCACCTGGTAGCATCCATAGAATGCGAACGGCAAAATGGACAGTGTTTCTGTCAAACGGCCAAGATTAACAACAGTGATGCAGTCTTCAGCACTCATAGCAATCATGGATTTGGAGAGATAGGTGGCGAAGTCGATGTATCCTTTGGGAAGACTTGTGGGGAAGACATCGCGTAGTAAGCCAAGTGCCTTCTCGCGGATAACTTCAAATTGGTACTTGTGGCTGAGGCGTGTCAGAGCTCCGACACATTCGATTGGGATTTTATCCTTGCAGTCACGATCGAAGTATCTGTTCAATGTCTCATATTCATGAGTAAAGTAAGCATCAACAATGGCATTAATCATACCCCGATTTTCCGAACACTTCTCGCAACAGATGGGTCAAGTCGGACACATGGTCGGAGAGACGCACAACAGGGCACCCGTCCATGCTCTCCATTACTTCAGGCTGTGGCAGAGTAAACATGTCACGGAAGACTGTGGATTGTTCCGCAAGGATTCCCTGATAGACACGAAAAGCGGTAGCGTCGGCTATGAGAATGACGCTCCCATCTGGGTACCAGAACTCGTCGCTACGTTGCCAGTGTGCAACGTTCGGAGACTCATCGATCCTCGCACGCTTCAGACTGGGCTGGGACACCTCTGTGAAGACATCCATCGGGGAGATCTGACTAGACATAGCGTAGTTCGAAGAGCAAAGCTGTGTGCAATGTGACAGCTGCTGAAGAAATGACGGACTGCCTCGGAATTTCGTTATTTATGTGGACAAACAGCGGCACGCACCGGCACGCACCCTCTGTGGGCGACAGGCACCTGAGAGCTTACGTGTTAGCCTGGTAGCCTGGTGCCTGCGCTCCATCCACTTTACGGTAAAACTCGGGGACTTAAAATTTGCTCAGCGCAATGGGTACAGGGCCTTCCCTTAAGGATGTTGACCCCATTGCCAGGGCCGCTGTAGTCGTATGTAGTACGGATGTGTCATATGTTAGAGTGTGACTAGAAGAACTACTTTTGTTATAAACACTGTTACTCGAGTATGTCGATCCTCCTGAATGCATGATTCGTGGTCCGTCTCGAAATCACTAGGCTGGAGCAGGCCGCAGTCTATCGAAGCACATTGCTGGGACCCACCCGCCTGAGGCCTCAGCCACCTTCTGCCACGCGCCCGCACCACTTGCCGTGTTCTCAGACCACTGAGCACACTTCAGCCTTGACTCACATGCATTCCAGATGCTATCCTACACATTTGACTCCTATGGGATCCATCAAATACCCTTCCATTCCGAAACGGCCTTTTCAGAAGTGGCCAATGACGTCCTGCGGCCTGTACGGCTCCTCCAGGTACTTGATTTCCTCTTCCGTGAGCTTCACGTCAGCACCAGCTTGATCATCCGCATTAGTCTCTCGATCCACCCCACAAACGAGTAAGAGATCTCACCAAGAATGTCCTTGAGATTATCCAGACTAGTTGTACCGACAATGGGCGCAGTGACGCCGGGCTTTGAGAGGATCCACGCAATGGAGACTTGCGCCATGCTGATGCCTCGTTTTTTCGCAATCTCCTCGACGCTGAGCGAAACCCTCCATCAGAATGAACGCCGTGCTGGTCTAGCGGAGGGACGTACCGGGTCACGATCTGGTCGACACCAGTCCACTTCCAGTTCCTCAGCGCACTGCACACCAATTGTCAGAAACAAGAACGCGATTAGAGGATAAGGTACAGCAGGAAGCCATACCCATCGGTCTCAGTACGCTTGGTCTGCTCTCCGAATGGACGGGTGAGCAAACCACGCCCGAGCGGCGACCACGGGATGGCGCCGACACCGAACATCTATTATAGTGGACACGTAAACATCAAGGTCCTCTGGCATGATGGTATGAAAGGCACCTTGAGCGTCGGGAACATTTCGCGCTCTTCCTCACGGTAGATCAAGCTATAGTGGTTTTGCATCGAGATGAAGGGCGTCAGATTGTTCTTGATCGCGTAGTTCTGCATCGCGTGGACTAGATGTGCAAGACCATGAATGAGAAAGAGTATGCAAGGCGAGCAGGACGGCTGAAGATACGCACATTGGTACGCCCAGCACGAGCTCATGCCGATGTAGCGCACATAGCCAGCCTTGACAACATCATGCAGGGCTTGCATCTGTACGCATTTGTTGTGATCAGACCTATGTTTGTGAGAGTGAGAGATGACAGAAGCGCGTACAGTCTCCTCAATGGGCGTGTTGTAGTCGAAACGGTGGCCTTCCGAGTGATCGGCACGAGACAACGGGCCGCACATAGGGGGCGTACTCACATTGCAGGACATCGACATAGTCCAACTGCAGCCTCTCCAGGCTCGCCTTGATCGACGCGAAGATGTGCTGTAATTTCATTGGCTACAGCACGGCACGTCGCGTTCCAAGAGCTCCACGTACCTTGCGGCTCAAACCGTGCTGATTGACAAGACCAAGCTCCTCCGGCGACTTCGAGCTCGCAAAGAAGTTGTCCTCCGGCTTCGGCATCACGGGGAAGTACACCTGACATGGGAGACATTGAACGACGATCCTTGTGGGGGAAATTCGCGAGAAAGATGGCCGCATGCATACCTTGGTCATGACCACGATCTCATCGCGCGGAAGGTTGAGCTTCTTGATTGCACGACCAAGCACAACCTCCGAGAGACCATTCGAATACGTCTATGGTTACAGCGTCCAGCGGGTGAGGACCAGAGACTCTAGACACATATGAGCAACATACGTTGGCCGTGTCAAACGTCTGGATGCCGTGTTCGTACCTGAGCGCAGCATCAGCCCGCGCGAGCTGCCATGTAGAAAGCTGGCCGCTTACGCGAATTTGATATGGCGGATTGCCTCCTCCTCATCGCCAATGACCCACCCCTGCCAGCCCGAGCTCCCATACTGCATCGTCCCGAGGATGATCTTGGATACCTTCAAGCCAGAGGTTCCCAGCCGAACTAAATAGATACGCACGGATGAGCATAGTAAACACCACAATTGGCGTGTTTGCCACTCACCATACTCCATCTTCTTAGTCTGAGTGGCCATTTCTGCGCCGGTGTACTATAACAGATAGGTGGTTCTTCGCGTTACTCGAGAGGGCGGACAAGTAGGTTGTGCGTGACGGTCGACCCGTATTTATGACCCTCGTGCCTCACGTCCGACCGGTTTCCACGCTATGTCATAGGAACACTTCGTGTTTCTCGCCGTCTTTATTTTCTCCCAGCTTGATCTAGCTTAGTAACTACATCTTCGTCGGTCCGGGCTCTGGTTCGCGAACCCCTGATGTAGATTATCGATAAGGGAAATAAGGAGATAGCATTTGATGATGCAGGAAGGCTCAAATGGGTGCGTGTAGGGTGCTTGAATGCAAAGTCTAGTGCTTTACTACGATGGGCATACTGAAGGACGATCCTTGGAGGAGTCGTCGCCTGCTGTATCTCAAGCGCTGGTGCTCACAAGCGCCTTTCGGAGGAGGAGGAGGAGGAGGATTTATTCGTTAGACAGACACTAGATCACGTGTACGCTACGTGACCGTCCATCGCGACCGACTACTTAGATACATGCGCTGGCGGACCAGTCCCCGGCCGCTACACCACCACGTTCCCTCCCAAGCCCGTCGCACTACATACCGTAAACACCCCGGCCTCCGCCCAACAAGAAGTGGGAGAGGCGGGCAAGTGGTTAAAACCTGACGCGCCCATGAATTAAAAAAAAACCCCGGTGGGGAAAAAACAGTTTTGCTGCGCGCCAGGAATCAGCCGCGGTTCTCCGCAGGCTGACAAAACTCACCACATACCAGGTGTCTGGGCATGACGTGCCTCGGACGCGTGAGGAAGCATAGTCGCGCGCGGCGGGCTGTGAGCCTCTTCCCGGCCAGTAACCCTTTCGGGAGAACCTGGGCAGTGGTTAGGTGCAGTTCCCCGCAACACTAACGCAAACGTACCCACAGCCAGGACATAGCTGCCCGACGCAGCATCCTGTAGACCACCGCACAAGCGCAGCCCCAGCTTGCGCCTCACGCGTACGGTACACTGTCAACCAGTGCAAAGACGTCATACACGTAGCGAGCCCACAGTGGCAGCAGACGTCTATCCGAGAGGAGCCAATGTAGCGTGCCGAA